>JBCJKH010055342.1:4742-22355 GCA_039877255.1 Loriculus beryllinus | reverse complement strand
CCCTTTGTGGCTGGCAACCTGGTGCGTGATCATTAGCAGATAGACAAGCTTAAGTGAATTGTGGAAAGGAAAATACAGTTTAATGTTGACAGAAAACAGAAATAAAAGATGTTTACACAAGTCCTTCAAAGCAAAATAAAATATTTAAATGTTGGAACAGTGAAAATGCTAAAACCCCCCACAAAAATCTCTGATCCTGTAAGAAGTTCATCTTTTGTCCGATTCATAATGAACCTATGCACAGTGAAACTCTGGATTGTACTCTGCTGAACTGAAAGTTTTTTTCCAGTTTTAGAGGAAAGTGTAATGGTCCTGGTGCTGCTTGTGGTGTAGATCTTACTTTTAATCATGCCATTACAACAGGGAATTATTTCATGCTTACTTTCCCCGGAGATATGCAACCCCACTCCTTTCAGATGCAAGATGGGGTATATTAAGCTTCATAGTAGGTGTTCTTTAAATTCCTAATTAAATTGCTGGCACTTTGATGTCCTTTAGCAAAGCTTGTCTTAGACTTTATTACCCAATACAGAAATCTGAAAGGACATAAGGTGATAAAAAATACCTGCCACGGTCAGTGTGGATTATTCCTTTAGTTATAAAGCCCAGATATTGAATATCATGGGACTTGACACCCTAAGACAGACATGTTAGCAGTATGCTCTACTCATACCATTCAGGGATGCCCTCAATTCTTGTTCTGGTGAAACAGCTGATGTCTAACTGGGCAGTGTCTGTGTTTCTGATGATGGTAATTTAACACCATGGTCAACTTTACCCCGAAGCATGTTTCTAATTAGTAGGAATAAGGCAAGGGGAAAAATACAAGTGAGAGAGTGCTTGAAAGTTTAAGGGCATTAATTACCTCCCAGCTGTCAGGGTAGTAATTAAATTCAGCTTGTTGACTTCAGCTTTGTTGCGATTATGTGAAATTAATCTTCAAACACACTGAAAGCTTCCATTGCTGTTCATTTTAGTGCTGAATCCAGCAGATCCCAAACAATACGCACAGAAGCACTGGCATGCATCTGGCAGTCACCCAGCAAAAAATGTCAACTTAGAGAAACGAGATTAAACTTTCTTCCCAATTTGCTATTTTGCACAATACTTTTTCCCTTTTTTTATTCACCTGACCAGGCTGGAGCTATGTCTGTCTCTCTGGAAGAGCAGAAACTCAACTGATAATCTTTTGAAGAGGTCACAAAAGTCCAGTTGCAATTCTTCTCCTATTCCTTAGCTCAAGCTGGATTAGATATAAAGGATTACTTGGAAATTCCAGCTTTCAAAGAACAAATCTTTCCTGCTTGTTAACTTTCGATTAGCCCTGTCAGCCTCCCTGTGCTATGCATCATGCACAATTAAAAGCAGTTTCTGCCCCAGAAAGCTAGAACTCAAACTCCCTGCTTAGTATGCAAATGCATTACCTGACTTGTGCATATGTGTCAAAAATTTATGCATTGATGTAGTCAGTGGCAGCTTGCTATTAACATCAACTAGTATGCTAAGCCCTTTTTATGTGAGGTGTGCATAAATACCTTCATGCATTTTACATCCCTACTTCCAGAAAAAAAATGTCATTTTTCTATGAATATATAAATAACCTTGCAAGTGCACTTAGTATATTAATTAAATGATGTTCACTCTTAAACTGCAGTGTATCAAGGAATAATTGATTGGGTGGACTCTTACACCCAGGCAGAAACAATGTTTGTTATCTCTGCCTGCTGCTTTTAACTACTATGTTTTGCCTAAAAGCGTTAGATCAAATTGGCAGCATGGTTTAAATTTTTCTGCTAGGTTTTGGTCTCATCTTTGAGAAGTGGCAATCTCAGCAGCAAGAATCTCCCACTTTGCAGGATATGAGATAATCAGGTATTACATGGTGTGAGAGACCTATATGGCAAAAATAAACAGTACATTCTATATTGTTTGAACAACAAGGTATTAGAAGAGTAGCTGAAGTTGTTATTGCTTTCTCTCCTGAATAAGGACACACACTTAATATTGTTGAGTTACATCCACTGAACAAATTACTACAAGTAAACTGAATGCCGTAACCTCCTGGGCAGCAAACAGTGCTTCCTTGTACCTGCATTAACAATGGGGCATCTCCATGGAGGATGCCTTTTCTTTTGCCCCTGGAGCAAGCAGTTAACACAAGAAGAGAACTGAGATGAAGTTGTTTGTGGTGTTGAATTTCCTGCATCTTGGATTCCTATTCACTGGTAACTGCCTGGCCACTACCAAATGAAGACATCACTGATTCCAGAGGTGTTGCACCCTGTGAAAGGGTCCTAGAAGCAGTTTGCTATTCAGTGGAGAACACTAGAAAGGACCAGGATCTGTCTTGGTCCTCACTGACTCCTCAGAAACTTTGCTAGGGCAAATTGTTCCATGGTCTGATTGACTGGCGACTCTAGTGTCCTCTTATCTGGATATGTATCCCTACTTTTCTGTAGCACCTGATTCTCTCGCTGGTCGAAGAAGGATACAATCAATATCTGCCTCTTCACGCTGTGCACAAAGGCTTTGTAGGATATCTTTGGGAGTAACTATTTGACATCAGTCTTGATGACAGAGGACACTGATTCTTTCTACCTTCAAGAGCTACACTTAGCCCTGTGATGCTGAACTACAACATGTAACTTCTGGGTTTTGCCGTTAATACAGAATATGCTATGCAGAAAACGTCAGCTGATAGAGGGCAAAGCTCAGTTTTTCAGAGCTTGTATTACAAGAAGATGGTTTGCACATGAAGCCAGCTACTGGATGCAAAGCCTGGCTGTTGAGGTCACCAAAGGGCAGAACTCCTGACCTGCTTTTGGAATCATTTGTTTTCCTGAATCTTACTAGATATTGACCTATAGTCTAAATTCAGAGAAGTCTCAATAAAAACTGGAAAGCACTGGGGTATTTTTACCCTTCTGGCAAACCAGAATTCTTATGGGGTGAAAATCAGCCATGATGAATTTCAGTGTGCCATTGGGTATACACCTGGCAGGCATCTGTGTGCATATATTCTAGCTCAAGGCAGCTCTTGGCCTTGCTGTTTGCCAGCTTCTCCCTCAAGGAAAGAGCAATGAGGAATTGCTGCCATCATGTGTGATATTGCAAGACATGAGTGTCATTCAGCAGAAAGAGCTGGGACCAGTACCTCAGATAAATCTTTACTTTATTGTCTGCATCCTCCTGAAGTTTAGTTCTGATTTCAAAGGGAAATGCATACCTTATCCATGTGGTTTTGAACAGCACCAGGTGTCTAAGACAGAAATTATGGTGAACTACTAGAGCTTTGGGAAATTCAGTTAAAAGTCCCTGTATCATAGAACTTCAGGTATGCTCTGCTAGATCATGCAGACCTGGCTCCTGTCCCAGAAAACTTTGTATGTTTAACTAGGGTATCTGAGGAGCCTACTTGCTATATGCTCTCTCTACAACCTGTGGATGGAAAGAAGCTTGTAAGAACAAGGTTTAGCCCGCTTCGGGTATGCTATAAGGCTAATTTCAGTAAAGACTGGAAGGCACTGTGTGGAGACTGAGGGTGCTGAGGGAAGACAAGCCACTGCAAAGTTCATTATGTACTGAAAGAAATACTGAAATCCCTGGAATTCGTTGTACCAAGAACTGCAGATCCCCAGGGTGGATGCATGATGTTATTAAACCCCAGTTTTAGCACCTGAGGTTAGGGAGATAGCAGTCCTCTGTCACCTTCCCACAAGTTCTCACTTTCTGTGCTGCCAAGTCTTGGAGCCCAACAAGACAACTGCAGCCTAGTGTCAGCGTGGCATGGGCAGGAGCAGACCACTATGCAGCCGTGTGCTTTTTCCTTCCTGGAGCTGACAAGATCTGCACTGCAGATATATCCTGGGATCTTCTGGTTGCTGTAGTTTTTAAATACAGCTTCCCTCTTACAAGGCTTTTTCTGCCTTTCTCATTGGGAAACAGGAGAATCACTGGCCCTAAATTTAACCCTAATCTTAACTCTTTAACCTCAATTCCTTTCTGAACTATTTATTTCAGACTTCTGTATTATTTTTTGAGCCATGCTGACAGGCGATAGTTCTGGAATATGAAATGTTTTGCAACCATGGTAACGCAATGCACTCATTGAAAAGTTTTCTGATGCTAAAAGAATTAGTTTAACACAACCTTGAACATTAGGCTTCCCATAAGATTCCCAGGCTCACCACATTGTTTAAAAATACAGAGATCATTGATTGATCAGGTAACATCGCGGAGAGTCCCTTTGACATGCTACACAACATTTGCCCCTGGAGCATACCACAGGAACAAGTCCAAAGGAAATTACTCATGAAATCTACCAAGCTGCAAAAAATTGGAAGTGTTGTCATTTAAAGGATACTTCTGTTCTATTCTGTAGTGGATTTCCCTTGCTTCAGATACAAGCTTTAATTTTACAGCAATCTCTTTTGGTTTGTAAAGAGAAACAGAAGCCCTACTGCGGACAGCAATAAGCAATTCCTCTCTTTTCATCTTACCACCTTTTGCTCTCAGTGGGAACAGATTCCTGCTTGCTGAAATCACCAGTACCTCCACTGTAAATATTACCCACAGTTTACCTCTCTTTCCATTATCTATCTCTCTCATGAATTTATATCTAATCTTAGTCGTCGTCTTCTGTATTATGCTGAATTAAAATCTCCTAAGTGCATGAAAAATGGTGACTGTAATGCACGAACAAAAATTAATAAAGCCAGAAGAGAACATGAAATCAATAATCTAATTCTGACAGCTTGCTTTGTCTCTGTAGCCAGGCTGTAAGGATGTACTAGTGTTTCCCTCTGTTTAAAATTAATTGAACTATTTTATCATATCAGATAAAAGTGCACTCTTTGTGCTATTGAAGTGATAATTATGACATGATAATTACAGTCTGTGGCCTGCATGATTCTGTGAATGAGTCAGCACAGGCAATTAGTTTGCGACAGCAACTTTATGTGAATGTGTCCCTGCAGACAGGAGCTGCAGGATAGTTTAGCTGCTTATGCCTGTTCCCCAAGCCTCCTTATTCACAGGAAGATATTTTTTGTTGTGGTGGTATAGGGGTTTTGGGGGACATTTGGAGGTTTTAGTTTTCAATTTATTTCTAGTTTGGGTTAGCCATTTGGATAAACAATGACTGCGGTAACCAGAGACAGAAAATCGGATGTTGGCATGATGTGGCTTCCTCACACCTGATGCACCTTAGAGTGACTCAAAACTGATCAGCCTTGGAGTTTTCTAAGTCACCCGTCGCTATAATATCCTGCTCCTCCTGTGTTCACTGAAAAGACTCAAGAAAGTCCTGGAAGAAGGAAGACAAAACACTTGTTCACAAGGAAATCTATAAGCATCAAATATTGCTGAAGAACTGCTTGGTTTTGGCAAGCTGAAAGCATAAGGGTATTTAATCCCAAGCCAATTACAGTCTGAACCAGGAGAAAATGTATAGATAGAGAAACATGCAGATAAGGATAATGAAAGAATTTAGGGAAACATGAAAGAGTACAGTCTCACAGCATGGAGGTATAGTTGTTAGGTTATTTACTTTTAGAGGTAAGGCAGGAAAGAAGAGGGTTGTTTGTTTTCTAGGTGTCCTTTTCCTGTATGGTCTTAGCTGAAAAAAGAGTAATCCTCATTTTTGAACAAGTTATTAATGCATCCAATAAATAATACACAGGCAATAAATAAAACACAGTATGGAACAACTGCTTACTAAATGAATATCATCCATTCTGTAAGCTCATGAGACAGTGGAAGAAACAATATGCGGTCATGCAATTAATGATGATACATATCAGTATGATCCAAAAAAGCTGATTTAGGGCCACATTTCCTAACTTGGCAACATTCAATTTTGCAACCATAATTTACTTTGACTCCGTGTGTAACTATATTTCAGCTGTATTATAAACTTAAGTCAATTTATTTCTAAGCTGGTTACACCTTAGGTGTGCAAATACAAATGTCATAAGTTCAGGATGGATCCAAAGCAGTTCAAATGGAGAGGACATATTTTTATTCCCTGAACATCGTGGTATGTTACCATCTATGAAACTTCTGAAAAGGTGCTATTCCCTCATCCTAAGTCCCTAGTAGATGTGATGAGCTCAAAGGAAACTGTCAGAGAGAAGGATTTGCATTCAGCATATTGCCTCTTGATAAAAGGAACCAACATTCATCAACATGTATGCAACATGTCACTGTTAGGTCTAGATTTTGAGTTCAAGAGACAGATGCTCTGCTCATATCCACAGTGCTCTGTTGAGTTCTATGTACAGTGAGTGAGAATGTGATCTGTAGAGAACCACAGGCTTTTCCTAGTGTTTGTGGAAGATCTTCTGGGGAAGTAAATGCATCCCATAACTTTCAAAACAAAGGCATTTTTGCTCACTGGAGAAGACTTGGCTTGAGAGCAGTCCTGCGTTGTGTTTGTGTCTTGCAGGTCAAAACCAAACTGGATTGCCACATGCAGAGTAAGTGACATCTGTTTTGGTGACCCCTAACAGAAATCGCCCTGAACACGTAGTATCTGGCTTAAGCCCCAACACAGTTACAGGAATAGCTCAAAGATCAGTGTCAGTATTTTCTTTCCAATAAGTAATCAGATTATTTACTGTTCCTTTGTTCTCTTATGTGGCTGCAGCACCATTATAAAAATCTTCTTCCCTCTTCTCCACCCATGATGCACAAAGCAAATTGTTGGACATGGCATCCAGGCACACCTTCACTTGCACTCTCCCATTCACTTGCATGACTGGATATGAATATTGATAATTTCTCTCTCTGACAATCTGCTTTTTAAGAGGTTTTGACCTGGAAAAGAATCTCAAATACTGTGCATAAAATTCTAAATGTTAAAATTCTCATTCACCAAAACAAACATTTCTAGTCTCCCAGTTCCTTCCTTGAACAAAGAGAGAAACAAACAGCAAAATAGTAGAACCAGAGAAATGTTGGCTAGAAAGGACCTCTGCTGGTCAGTAATTCAAACTCCCATTTGGAACAGGAATATTGCCAGCAAAACCAATAAAGCTCTTACAAAGCAGAGATGCTCCCTACTTGTATTTTATAATTATGTATGCTCATTCACTTCATATGGTAAAACAGGTTTTTGTGTTACTGGGGAAACCATAGCCTAGGAACAGAGTGCAGCACTACAGGTCTTGGCAGAGAAGCTCTGAGATGTGAGCAGTGGTGCACCATGTGCAGAAAGCCGGTTTTTATCTCAGCTGTCCATCTGGTTGGAGTCAGCAGGAACCAGCATAAGCTCAGGTGCACAACTGGGAGCCAAATGGACTGGAGTCTATCAGGGCTGCTTTATGTCAGTGTATCACACATGGACCTGAAGGAGGGAGATCCAATATGTGTCCCTCATCTCTGATTCTGTGGTATGTGGCTGGAGGGTTGCAATAAGTATCTGGAGCTGTTTGGGAAAGGCCATGAGCTGTCTGGGAAGGACACCTTATTGGAGATGGAGCAGGAGTTATACCTGGACCCCTTTTGTGCATTCTAATCATGTTATGCCAATTATGTCCCTGGAACTCTGCAGGGAGTTTTCTTGAAGTAGGCACTGTAGAGGGTGAACATGAGGCTCTGTTTTAGGGTTATCCTTCCCAAATTCCAAGCCGGAGGAAAGAAGTTTTGCAGGACTATGGAGAAACTAACAGAGTTGCCCTTTGCAAGGCTGCTCTGAAGGCCACCGTGACCACACAAGCCTCCAAAGGCTACCTAGTCCTCTCTGCCCATTGGATTTCTTTCCCATGTGGTTGTCGGAGCAGCCCTGGAGATGATGAAAGCTGTAATCCTTTCTTCAAGCTCAGTGGTGCAGAGAAAAGCATTTCAGCTTTCATGCATGGGGGAAGAATGAGACATGAAGAACCATGTGCTTTATGGCACAGATCATTGCCAGCTGGCTAGCATATAATACATAAAAAGGAACAGCTGTGTTGATTTCAGCAACTTGTTTCAGGTTTTAGGGCAAGAGTCCCATCATAAAAAAGACTATTCTGCCATGCAGACCTTATGAATACAGGTTTATTCATACTTATAAAACTCCATGCAGTGACTGTGTTAGATATGCCTGTTTAGATGATGTTGAAGAGATGATTGGCAGTAGATGAACTTTTATGGTTATTTCCAGCACAGAACAATGACTCTGACAGTGGCAAAGGGATTATGTCACTCGTATCTTAAAATGACTGGGGAGAAGAAAATCAGCGTTCACTTGCAGAAATGAGTTTTTGGGCAAGATTTTGTTATTGAATAAGTGACTGATGATACATGTCGCTCGTTGATTTTCACCAGCGTATGTTTTTCACAGCAGTGCTGAAAACAGGGCAGTATCAAGCTGGGAATCAAAATGTTTCTACACAGGGGTAATGTTTAATAGAGCAACTATTACAAGTGGGGAAAAGTAAGAAGAAATATACTGCTGAAGAAACAATACAGTTGGAACTGCGCAGCGCGTGGCTAGTTGTTCTGACTTCAACTTACTGTGAAATGCAGCCTGTAACTTTGATCCAGTTTCCTAGTTCCTCTCACGAGTAGAGGGAAACAGGACATAGGGCTCCAACGGTGCCCTGCATGGGGGTGCTGCAGAACCAGTGAAATAATCTGGGCTTGCTTTGTGCTCTTTGAATAGTGATTCTTTAAAGAATTTATCCTGCAATGACCTCTGGTGGTTGTGTTTCTTTGACAGAAAGTTCTTGCAGAAATATGTTGCCAAGGGTCTGAGGGTGAATATTCCTATGACAATAATTCACTGGGGTTCTACTTTTAGGCAGGAAGTGCAAATGTATTAACAAAAATTAACACTTTTTCAAACACTTAACAAACAGCACACAGTTCCTCCTTGGGGTGGCCAGTTGTCTTGCTGGGAATTATCTGATGGTCGAGCATCAAGCAGAGAGGCCACTGCTGCATCTGGAAGACTTACTGGTTCATTCTGAGAGCAGCTATTGTTCTGCCCAAATATGTGCTGTGATTTCTCAGAGATCAAAGCACCCACATACCCATTTTGGCAGCAGAAGCTATGAAGCAGAAGTCTGTTGGAGCTCCAGAGCATCACTGTGTTGGGGTGCTGAGCACTATGCAAAAAGTGGTCCCCGAGCTTGTAAGCCATGCAATGGCAGGAGGGTGAGAATTTCCAAAGGCTGATTCTCTTCCCAGTACAACCCATTAAAAAAGCCATACGAGATACAAATGACCTGCAGATATCTCTTTCTTGGAGCTGAGCACCATGCACTGACTGGAGAAAACTGCAACCCAGCCTCCACTCCCAGGTGCAGCTAGGTGCCCATTCAGGTGTTGCCAATTCCCAGCACTCAGTTAATCCCAGAAAGGCTGCAGGGCAGGTGCTTCTCTTTGTCTCCTCAGTGCTCCTCAGATCCCCATGGTCAGAGTGTGACCTGTGCTGCTTGGATGTGTGTGTCAGTCCTTGTGGCCATGCAAGTGGACACTTTGGAGTCTGTGGCTGTGACAAGTGGTTTTCTGGCCACCAGATGGAACCCAGGCTACGTCTGTCCTCTCAAGATCTCACTGCCAGTGGCTCCTTGCAGAAGCCTGCAGGCAACTCTTGGTTCCTGTGTGGATTTTACCCCTTGGAGTGACTTATACTGGACAAGTTACACTGGATAATTGCTGTCCTGCTCAACGAGACACCAGGTGAGTAGCACAAGGGGGAATTGCCCAAGGGAAAGAATTAGCAGACAGCAGTGAGACATGAAGCTCTAACATTAATTCTTCAAAGCAAACATTTGAAGAAGCAACTGTGAATATGTGATGGCTGCAGTGTGGAAAAAGTAACATGAATTAATTTCATGGACTTTGGTTGTGTTAAATTAATGTGGGCAAGGTAGCAATTAAGCTGTGGTGCCAAATACTGCATTGTTTCTTGGGGGAAATAGCTGAAAACTGCTGAATTTTGTCTACAAAGGTCTAGGTCATAAAGTTGGGATCCAGCTATTCTGGACTGGATTCCTGCCTGAATACTCATATGTGATAGAGCATATTCAAGCACAGTATTAATGATTAATATTGATTTTTTTAATTTTTTTTTTTTTTTTTTTTTTTTTTTTTTTTCCTTTGAACTCCATTCTTCACTGTATTCTCTTCCCTCTGGATTCTCAAAGGGTTTTCTTTGGAAGCTCCCTGGTTCATGCTGGGTAGTATTAATGAGCATTGGTGCTGATTTTGTTTGCTACAAAAGGGATTTTTTTTTTTTCACTTTAAAATTTTACAAAATATTTGTAGGATTTTGTAAAATGCATGGTTTTCTAAAAGACTAAAGAGAATTCTGTTGTTTCGGTTGTTGTGGGTTTTATTCCCTGTGGCCTACTAAAAATTTGGGAACTTCAGGGAAAAAAATGGGACATTGATATACATATTGTTCAGTATTTCTCTTAATGATAAGAAAGACCTCCCCCATTACCCAGAGCAGGATGAGGATACAAACAGCTGTTGCTGTTTATGCTCTTGGATTGTTCAGGCTCCCCCCAGAGAAGGTATATGCACAGTAGCTCATACATTTGGGACCCCCATAGCGCTGCTGCTGCAGCTATTTCTCCTTTGCTTCCCTGCCAGCACCAGCACTTGTGTGCTTTCTTATTCTTTCCCCAGAGATGAAGCCTGGAGTCAGCCCATAAGGGTCATATATGGTTAATACTTTTTGCTTTGTTGACTAGTGCATCAAATATAATTTCTTAATATCTTTGCACTCCTTAACCTACTGTTTCTTCTCATTACTGGCACTGAAAGTACATCTGTGATCTCTGTTGAAAACTGAGTATTTGGGATGCCCTGCGGGTTCACTGCTTAGCATCACAAAATCTTTCTAATCTTTAGATACTTTAAAGTTTGATCTTGTTTATTTGCAATTGTTTCTTGCCACTGAGGTGTGAGGATCTGAAGGCATTTCTTTCATGGCCTAACATCCTAAAAGAGTGAGCATCTTGCGCCACCGTACATCAGATGCCATAAGCCAGCTCTACTGGCTGTCTGCTGGTCAGAGTGGAGCACTGATATGTTTCACTGGCAAATACCATAGTGTTTTTCTTCAACATCAAAAGCTGTGAGTTTTTTGTCATCTTGTGCTTTTTAAAATCTTTTGTTCCAAAGCAGTGCCTATGTTCAAACTTGACCTAATTAGGAGGTCCAGTCCAGTGAAAACTTCTGAATTGATCTAAAATTCAGAGTGTTTTCACTTTTCTCGAAAGGCAATTGCCTTTATTGGACTTGCCTGTCCTTCTCTCCCCTTGAAGGAAGTATGACTTGACACCAAATTGATTGGGAAGTGCACTGTTTGTCTGTCTCCGCTTGTCTCACAGGTAGTGTCTCATGTATATCATTTCATTTCCTAAGGTGTGATGAGACTGAGACCAGGATTAGGGCTCTGACAGCTCAGCCCTGGCACCTTATAACAACTTTTCCCACCTCAAGCAGCCTACCTTTCCCTCTGCCAGAGTCTTCCTGGAAGGGGTGGCAGAGCCAGATATGTGTCACATCCACACATTTGCCTTAGCAGGCTGAAATACCAGCTCCCATCTACTCCTGGAGAGTTTGTGGCAGCTCAGGGATTCACACATATTCACATCTGCAGCACCTTGTACCAGGGCAGCAGTTTCTGACAATGTGTTAGGGCAGATGTGACTTCCTAAATTGGAACTCCTGGCACACTGTTTATGACAGTGTTACTGAAATACTTTGTGCTGTACTTTTAGCTTGTATTCTTCCACCAGCAAGGTGCATGCAGATATGAATGACAGACACGAGATAATAAAAGTGACCTTTTTTTTTATAATGGCAAAAAGATTCAAGAGGTTACAGGAAAAGGGATTAGATATTGGCTAGAATTAAATGAATGTGTAGAAAGTTAACAGATTGTATATGGAGATTTTTATATATATATATAATCACTCATCTCCACAGACATCAGTTAGTGAGAGCTTCATCCCTCTTGGTAACTAGCATCGATGTCACCATCTGCTCCCTGGTGTTGCCATTGCACAATAGCCTTGCTGTTCTCAGCCTTCCATAAAGTTATCTGCTTGAAATACTTTTTTTAATCCCCATTCTACTATTTTGCAAATGATGTCCAAAAAAAAGTCAGTAGGGATCAAAGATTTTAGTAAGAAGTGTGAGAAACAATCAGAGAACACAGAGAACACAGGGTACAGGAGGAAAAAAAAAAAGGCAGTCCAGGCAATTGCTTTCTCCTCTGTGGGTTGAATTTATTTACACTTTTTCTTGCTTATGTTGAGCCAGGCTAGAGCCGTTTTGCTACCAGGTGTGGTCACTCACCCTCTGGAATCAGCTAAATCAGCTTTTGTGAAATCTGTGATTTATTTCAGCTGCTTCTTGAACATGATACCTAAACTCAATGCTTTCCTGCACAAAACCTGGGCACCAGGCTCTGTCTCTTTCTGCATCCCTGTTCCTAGCTGTATCCTCATGTGCAGCAGTAATCAGAAATTAACTTGCAGTCCTGAGGTGTAGGTAGAAGGTTTGCTGAGAAGTTGTGAACATCCTTGCTGTAGTCTTGGGTTTATGACTTAAGAAGACATCGAATAATCTTCACTTTCTTAGGTAGAACTAAAATTACAAATGTTTCTCCACCAACAACTTTTGAGCCTTTGGGAAAAATTTAAAAAGAAGATATTTCTTTCAAGAAACACAGAGTTTACTTTGCTGTCAATAGAGTTGTCACCACATGCTAATATTGCCTAACTAAGAAAGACCTGAGCTAGGAAAAGTTAGTTGTAAGGCCAAATATCTACTTGTTCTCAAATAAACAAGGAGGAAAAAAAAAAGCCCAAACCTGTAAGGTTTCTGAGTAGGGGAAGAGTCTGATTGTGTTCAGGTCATAAACGGCTGTGATGCAGCACTTACACAGCCTCAATTTTCAGCTTCAAGAGAGCAAAATAACAGCCTGACTGAAGGCTCTATAAAAGCAGTAAATGAACCTTCTGTGTGGATGTGAGAAGAAAGTGGGGAAAGAGAAGAGGATGTGTGGCCTTAGAACTCAGGAATGGGTCTCTTATTACCAGATTCCTGTCAGTGAACTGGATCTGCCAAAAAGTCAACCTCTTTCACCCCAGAGTTTGTTTTGTTTCTTTCTGGAAAGGAGAAGATCATGTGATGATTTTTTGGTTGTTTGTTTCTTTGAGGTTTTTCTTTTTCCCCTATTTTGTGGCAAACTGAGATTCTTTTATTCATTTTGATGATCTGAAAAACATGAGTTGCTCTGTACATTATTACTTTAAAGAGACTTTTGTTTCTCTTTTAAAGTGCTTTTGGCTATACAGTCAAAGAAAGAGACATCTGCTCAACTGGGAGATGTTGAGAGCACCTGCTCCAGCTATAAATAATATTGCAATAATCTATGGAAAATGGGTGGGGTTTTAGCAGGTTAGACTGGAAAATCTTCATTAAGGAATATTTCACAGGCTGCAGGAGGAGCTGTCAGGTAGAAATGTCTCAGAAAGATGTAGGCATCGAAGTGGGCTAAGAAAACATCCTCTATGTTGAGCTATTGACTTGAAGAGCTGCTCCCACTGGATTTGAGATTGAGCTAATACCCAGCTTTTATTTTCTACTGTTTGTTTTCTGAATCTTTAAAATTAGAAAATATGGAAAATGTTTTTGTTGGTTTTTATCCAGTGAGAAAGAAATATGTATTTGTTCGAATCAAACAAAATCATACTTATATTATCTTGTAAAGCAATGATCCCTGGCTAATTGTTAGTCTGTCAGTGTTCATGTCCAGTAAGGATGAGAAGAGTAGCCAGATTAACGCAATTACACTTTCAGTGAGACACACTGTATGATTTGCCTCTAATGGTAGATATTCATCTTTGTGGTAGAGCGATGTTTAATAGCAATACAGGCAATAACCTGCCCTATATTGCATGGGTAATCTGGGGGTGTTTTACCTGAAAAAGAAATTGTGCTCATTTTGTACCAAATCTGAATCACCACAGCTTTGTTATCCAGGTTTTGTTCTGTCAGCAGTACTACTGATTAATCAAGATATTACTGGTAGCTTTGAATTTCCTATTCATACATGTAATGCTGGTAGAGAACTTTCTTCAGATTCAGCACTGCAATTTGGCACAACAGCAAACTACTGGGAGAAAATGGTTTGCTGATAAAAAAAGGCTGAACTTCACAGCAGCAGCCCAGCTAATATTTCCTGAAGATGCTATTGCACTATAAACAGACTCATTGTATTGGCTGTAGGGCGCTGGCTCATCTGGAAACACCCTTTTCAGAGTAGTTACACAATTAACAGATATATCTGCAAATAACTCTGGAATATTTTTCTTTTTTTATATAATTTCCTTTCTTGAAATTGGTTCAATGCTTTCTAAATCACACAGTGCCCTCCTGACTGGAAAGGATACCCTAAAACCTGTTTCTGCCATGTTCTTCCTTGCTCCGCAAGCATCTCAGTCTTGCTTTTTCTCTCTCTTCTTCAAGCAATCACTGTGTGCTCCTAGGAGGCCTCAGCCAAATTAACAGTCTATCTGAATCAGAGTGATTCAGGGCAATCTGGTCATTGGCACTTAATTTCTCCTTCTTTGCCCAAGGCTTGCTCTGGTGTAATTCCAGCAACAGTGATGCAGTCAGTCCCTAGTGTGGCCGATAGTGCAACAGTGCATTGGACCATGGTCCCCTTGCATGATCTCTCCCAGCTCTACTCATCAGGGTTGAGTCCTTGCTTGGACTTTTTCTGTGTATTTTGCCAGCGTCAAGCTTGGATTTTGGTTTTTTTTCTTTCTAAATAACTAGTTTAGCTGCAATTTAAGGCACATTTTTATTTTCACCTGAAGACAGATAACAAACATCTGCATAGGGTTTTTTTCTGGTATTTGTTCCAGAGAATTTCAGTTCTTGGGGAAACTTAATAACTTTAAAGTCAGTAAAGTATGACTAAAGACTAAGGCTGTATAGATCTGATAGATGCCTAAAGATTTTTGCAGACCTATGCAGGAATTTGCAAATCTTTTCAACTCTAGAGATGGTAGAGATGGCTGGTGGTGTTCCCTGAATTTTATGTAAGTTTTTATGTGGGGTTTTGAGGGTTTTGTTTTGGAGGTTTTTTATGTTAATTTGTTTGGGGTTTTTACTTATTTATTCTGAAGTTGAACAGGCTCTTAGGAAACAAGTAACTATTTGTAAACTAATAGGAAAATTTGCCAATGCTTTTGTCAGGACCCCAGGGTTATTGAGATAGGTCTTGCTTTTCTGGAGTGTAGTGCTTGGATACAGAGATTGAAAGAAATTCTTTGTCCATTTGCATCACAGATGAAAATAGGGACAATGTCAAATCCTCACTGTTATGTCCACTTTTTGCCCAGGGAAAGGATGAGCAGGAGGGTAGACATCCTCTGTGCCAACTCCAACCCATAATCTGACTGAAATTTGACAGCATTACATACTTACTGTGCAAGCAACGACTTCCTACTGAATCATATACATTTGTCACTGCTATCACAAGAGGATCTTTCTTCTTGGGTTTTCCATGGGAATAAACAGCTGTTCAGAAAAACCTATAGCTCATCGCCTCCGCAAGGACAAGGGTCCTTGTCATTCTGTTATGAATGTAGAGAGAGTCTTTTACTCCTCAGGATTTTCAATAGTGTTTTAATGAGCTGAATAGAACCGTCTGAGTAAAATCAGACGATAACAAGACTAACTCCCAAACTTCTGATCGGTTTGGTAAGGGGGGATTCAGATCACTGGGCACTGAGGTACTTTGTGTGCTATCCTACAGAATGAATTCCCCATCAAGTGAGAGAGAATACTTAAACTGCAACATATGGTGGTTGTAACTAGATCTGATCAATAAATAGAACTATTACATTTTTTGCTTCTTTTTCTTTTTGAAGCCCACACTTTCCAGTATTTTCAGCAATCTGGATATTTCAAGATAAATCAGTTGCTTTGTGAAATTATCATTTCAGCACAAGATCAAACCTACTGTTTTCCCAGACCTTTTCTAGTTCAGAAGTTGTTGCTGTTAAGCTCAGAATCCCTTAACTTAGCTGTGTGATATACCAAATTCCTACCATACCATAGTTAGTATTTTGATAAGAAAATAGATTCACAAAGCATTTAAAAAACTTCCATGACTCAAATTACATCGTTTTCTTGTCTGATATTGCTGTCCACAGAAGGTCTTCTGAAATATTATTCAAATTTTAATTGAAAGTGCATATAACCACCCTCATTAATACATCAGGGGGTGATTACCAGGAAGCAGTTTCTAAATTACAATAATTACAGAAGAGTTATTAACAGCTAAAGGCTATGAAAGCGATGGAGTCTGAGGAGGACAAACTACAATGTAAAGTTGAAAGAAATTAATTTGTTTCTTCTGCAAAAAAAAGAAAGTGATACAGAAAATTTGATAAGCCTCCAGCTCAATGAAAGTTTGTGGGTTTTTTCACATGGGCAGTGATCTGCTCTGCCCCATGTTTGTAAATACGCGGCTTAATATTGAAGAGATTTAGCTCAGATATAAGGAAGAAAAAGCCTGACTAAGGAAAGTCAAGGTTTAGACAATGTCAAGGCCTATTTGAGTTTCTGCAGCACTGGAGGTTTTAAAGAATATTTCTGGTAGCAATTCCTGGTTATGCTTTAGGCTGGCAGGAGAAACTCCTGCTCCCAATGCTCTCTTTGTTCTGCATGCAGCAGTGTGCCAAATACCTTTTCATTTGAGGCTTCCCTGTGCCCACCCAGATGGGAAGGGGTGGGTGAACCTCGGACCCAACTCTGTGCACCTTCCCTTGTGCATTAAGGTACACACCAGTCACAAGGTTTACTGGTGAACTATGGAACCATCCCTCAGACCTGTCTTGAAAGGAACTGGTCCATTAGCCTGGAACTGGGGAAGAGGCACGTGAAAAGGGAGATAGATGTGGTAGGACGTCTTCACAGGTACATTGTGACCAGCACAGCAGTTCTGGCTTCAGATAGATAAACTAATCAGTGAATAATTCGATATCTTTTACCTTGCTGCAATATAAGAGTCATTTGCTGAGCCTCCCTTGCTGAGAAATGCCTTGGAGCTGCTAAGCTGTCAAGCAATATACAATTGAAGAAGGAATTTGAGTGCATTAGCACTGGCCAGATCAATACTGTCATATTTAAACAGCATCTGAAGTTACTGTTTGATGGCACAGAGAGTCAGTTCGGGAGAATTATCTACGTGTGAGGGTTCAGGCACTGTCTTCATCTCATTTTATGACATATCCACGTGATCTGGTTTCCTCTGTGGAAACCAGTAATTATTCTGGGAGTTTGTTTATGGTGTTTTTCTCACAGTATTAATTCAAAAGGCTGAAATTCTTTCCCAAAGACTTTATGAGTGTAGAGAGTTGATTACCTAGACAGAAAACTCAAAGAGGGCAAAAGTGTGTAATTAACATCCTTATTACCTGTTTTTTCTGATGCCAGTTCCAGAAATTGCTAAATACTTTTCTTACCAGACTGTAATCTTTAATTTTTTGTTGTTTTCCCCACTTCTTGCCTCTATAATTATACACAATTTGGGAGGGGGTATTTAAATAATAATGAATATATTTAATATAACCCCTGCTCCTCTACTTG
>JBCJKH010055341.1:0-16069 GCA_039877255.1 Loriculus beryllinus | reverse complement strand
CCCCCCCCCCCCCCCCCCCCCCCCCCCCCTCCCCCCCCCCCCCCCCCACTCCCACTCCTTCCTCCGTTTCCCTGCCTCCTTCCTGGCTCGCACGCTGCTTCCTCCGTTTGGTGCCGGAGCAGCGGTGTCCCGGCCCGGTCCTGCCCCGGGTAAAGCCCTGGCTCTAACTCCCTCGCCTGTCCCTTCTGTACCCTGTGTGCTGGTGAGCCGCTTCCTTCCTTCTGCAGTCAGGGCGGGCGAGTAAGAGCAGTACAGGGTACAAGGGTATGTGATAGGAATGAACCACTCTCCATTACAGCTTTGATCTCCAACCGCTGGTCAGGGGTTTAAGTCCCTTAATCCCTCTTTTATTGTGAATGTGCGATGGGTTAGATAAGTGCAGTGCCTTACAGGGCTTGGGCAGGCTTTCCATCCTTACCTGAGTTCGGCTCTGCCACTCCCTGGTGTTTTTCTGTCTTTAAGCCTTCCTCGCTTCCATATAAGAATGAAAAATGATGCATTATCGTGAAGGGTTTAAGAGTCTCTTAAATATATAATGAGCTGAAAGAGTTTGGATGACTCAAGCAGCAGACACGTGGGATCTTTGAGTGAAGCAGAGATTTTGGGATTCTGCCTTCCCTGCTGTTTGTTTGGATCCATGTGTCCATATTCTTGGTAGTGCAAACAGGGCAGATTCCCCTCCTAAAAGAGGAAAGAGCCGCTGAGATTAAGGTAACTGCAGGAAATCAGGATTTCTCCAAACTAGATCTAATGATCCCCATTGCTCTGTTCTGAACTGAATAGGACAGATAAGGTTCAGCTGCTCGACTGCCCTCTAAGAGGGCTGTGGGGCTGGTTGTAGAATGGGAAGCTCCCACAGAGAGCATCTGTAATGATTGTCAGCTACTCTCTGTGATGACCAGCCAGCCCAAATCCACTTTAATCTGGTGTCTTTATTCCTGCTCTTAAGCATGTGAATCCCTTGCTTGAGAACTGGCCCAAACTAGTAGGGCAAACCTTAGGGGCAGACAGCATCTGGAAGTTGCATTGACCATGTTTGGTATGAAATGCAACTTGGTTTCCCTGGGGAACCGAGTGGTCTGCAAGCATCGGGTTTCTGCAAAGACAACAACTTTTGCACAGATGTATTCTGTAAACCCTTATATAGAGCTTGGGTGAGTGTTTGCATCTTTTTAAGCTACCTAAGGTGGAGCGTGTGCTTGAGAAGTAACACTGGTCCCCTATAAAGCCTTATCCAAACAAATGGTTTGGGTTGCGGCAGCTGGGGAGGAGGTGAGGATGACACACTGTTTGGGAGAGTTCTGCTGGCGCTCCTCCCATATTAAGTTCTTTATTTAATAGCCCTGCCAAAACGTGCAGGGCTGCACAGCATGTGGCTCTGGTGTTTCTGTGGGGCAGGGTGCAGACAGGTAGCTGTTCCTTAACAAGACCAGGATTGTGTTTCTTGTGCTTATGCAAGAGCCTGGCTTTTGCGAGGGATTTGGTGCTCAACTATTCCCCTAAGCCTGTACAAACAGAAATGCTTTGGCTCCTTTCCCCTCGCACAGCTTTCTGTGTCCATGGGATTTCTCTGCGTGAAGCAATCCTGGATGTGTAAGAGGGTGGGGAATAGTACTGAAGTGCCGGGGTGACGTGGGTGCTCGGGCTGTGGGTGGGTTGTGTCACAACAGCTCTGTGTGAGAACATGTCTTGTTCCTGTGGGGCAGGGGGAGGAATTGAAGCCTGATGTCTCCCAGTGATCCCCAGCCCTCTCCACCTGGGTGCTTTAGAAAGCACAGGCTGTGTGGGCAAGGTGCTCCCCTGTGCTTGCACTGTGTGAGGAAGGGGATCCTGCCGAAGATGCTTTAGGGACCTGTAGCTGGAGATGGGGAGAAAGTTTCCAGTGCAGCCAAGGCATGGGATCAGCGGAGCTGCTGGAGGACTTAAGGTCCTTGCTGGGGCAGAGTTGTTGAGCATCCTTGTGCTTTTAGCATCTAAAAGTGCCCTGGAAGCACAGAAGGGAAGTAAGGGATATTACCCCCTGACAGAGGAGCTTGCTTGCTGTGGGCTGGGGCTGCTTCTGCCTCTAAGCTGCAAGAGGGCTGAGAGCCCTGAGCTGTGCAGTGCTCACGGCCTGCAGCCTTGTTGTAGCTGTCCTACTTCTCTGCCTTGAAGTATGCAGGAGAAGTCTCTGTGCAGCACCACGTTGTGTCTGTGTGTCCCTATAGGCAGCACAAATCCAACCCAGGAGCTGCTGGCAGAGGGTTGCTCAGGGAGAGGGGGGAGGCTTCGTTCTGTTTGTAGGCTCTGTTTGCTGGTTTAAAGCAATCATGCTTGGAGGCTGCCTGATTGGCAAAGCTGGTGTCTTGTTGATGATAGCTGTGTTTGGAAAGTAGTGCAGCATTATTAATGTTAAAACCGGTTTGGCTTGTCCTGCTGCCATTGATCCCCGAGGCCTGTTCTTTCTGTTCTTTGCCCAGTTTCTCATCTGTCCCTCCCAATCAAATCAAGACATCGCTCTGTGCACGTTTTACTTTATTTTACCTTCTAACTTGGCAAACTCACAAGGCAGCTGAGAGTTTAGAGCAAACCCTTGCTTTGTTCAGCTCCTTAAAACACAGAGCGGCAAAATCACAGTGTCTTAAGGTGATGTCCCTTAGTCCTGAATGGAAGGAACCCATGACTTCTGGTAGCCGAACCTAGAGCAGTTTGGCTGGATGAAATGCCTGTAATGTGTAGAAAGAAATAGTCTCTCTCAACAACAAGTGTACATACACCACCTGGGGTGGAAGTTGAGGGGTGCAGTGAACAAGTGCATAGCTCTTGGGGTGGGAGTTCAGAGGCACACGGTCTCATCTCATCCATGTGAGCCATGGAGGCACCCGCACGGGAGCTGTCACCCCTGGGACACAGGCAGGGAGGCTGTGCTGCTGCCCAGTCCTCATCCCAAAATGCCTGTCAGCTCCTAGGCTGGAGAAGATTTCTCTTGGGGCTCTGTTTTCCGAGCAGCTTATGCAAGAGGCGCTGGTACTTTTTGGGCTTGGGATAGCAGAGGCTCATTCACTCTAGGAAGTTCAGGCTGTTAGCCAACGAGATTGCTCCTTTTCCTGCCCCTCCTGTTGTTGTCTTCCAAGGCCTTGGCACTTTGTGGTCCTGCAGAGTCCTGTATCCAGTCCAACAACAGTGAAAATGTTTTTTTCTGGTGTGTCTTCCCCTCCCCTCTCCCCTCCAAGCCTCTGTTAATGGCTTTACTATTGCCTGTAGCTGTCTGAACATTTGGGGTGGAGAGGCCATTTGCTGCTCTCAAATGCCTGGAGTTTAATGTGACCTTGTGGTTTTCCTGTGGTCGATTACTGCCTTCTCGATAAACTCCTACCTCACTTCACCACAAGCTGCTACCTTGGCTTTCAGAGTGATGGAGACGAGGGACCCTGGCTGCTCTGCAAGCAGGTTTCAGCACAGCTCCTTCAGCTACTTTTTGTTTTCCTCTGATTCCTGTTGCTGGTAAATGCTCTGCTGAAAGTGTGCTGGCTGCTTGAATCCACTTGCCTGTAAGTTACTGCTGAGTTGTTGCATTTTATGTGTTGTGGTGTTATTCAAATGGATCGATTGATGGATTGTCTTTAAAACCATCTTTTTTTCAATTCAGTGAGAATAAGTAACAGTAAGGCAAGTGTGATAACTGTGGTTCTGTGGTCTGCAATATAAATGACTCCTATGATTACTTGATTGAGTTATCGTGGCGAGCTGATCCTGCAGAACCCCCCAGCTATCACTTTGGCTAGGCAAGCCAGAGTGTCTATCCTTCAAAACACTTCCTTGCTCTTGAGTTAACGTTTATCCTCTTTAGCCTGCCCTTGGATGCTTGCAGCTGCATTTTCCCACTCCTCTCCATGCAGCTTGTTCCTTTATGCCCTGTAACAACAGCAGGGTTGTGCTGCTTTTGCACCCTTAAACTAGCAGCTAATGCAATTGAAACACTACAAACCCAAACCCTGCGCATGCCTGACCTCGGGGCTGGTGTTGCAGAGCATGTGTGGCTGTTTGTTTGAGCCTCGGTGGAATGCAAATGCTTTGGATTAAGGATTCAAATGGTCTGCACTAGAATGAGACTCTTGTGATGAGACCGGGCTTGGTGGCTCTTGAATAGACAGGGCAGCCTGGTTGAAGTGTTTTACTTATAATAAGCTACTGCTTGGAGGGGCTGTAAAAGATCATACATGAGTGAGTTGTTACTGCTGCGCCTCTAGATTGGCTCAGGCTTCTAGTTTGGTGGTTTGCTTTGTTTTTAAGTGTGTGGTTGTCCAGTAACGCTGCCACCTCTGCCCAGCTCTGCTGCATCGCCCTCGGCTTTGACTCGCAGTGGTCATGCTCTGAGTCAGGGTTTCTGGCACTTGCCTGGCCCCACGGCTCTGGAGACTCTGCTGTCACCTCTGAGTAACGGCCCTGGCCCCTTACCCAATGCAGTGACTCAGGCTTCCGAGGAGCTGCAGCACAGAGGTGGATCCTTTCTCATGGCAGAGAGACTGTGCTCCCTTGGCACCGAGTGCCTTCACTGCTGCCTCTCATCTGCCTGGGGTTGTGCTCATGGTGGGGAAAAACGCCATCGGGCTCTGTCATATAACTACTGCCAGTCGGTGTTGGCGAAGGCAGATCAGAAAATGGCCATGTCTTGAGCAGTCACCAGCTTGCTCTGGCAGTTCTGTAGCTGCTGTGTTTTCAGGCAGTTCGAAATGAGAGCTGCACGGGGGAGAGAGGGAAGCAGCAGTGTTATCTGAAATGACTGAAAGCCTTCAAAGCAAGTTGAAGGAGGGGAAAGTCTCAGAAGAGGGGGTTAAATACTTAATCCTGAATCCGGAGAAAATGTCAGCGTAGGAGGGGAAAGCACACAAGATGTAGCTGTATCCCTCTCTGTTTCTGAGGGCTGGCTGACTTCAAAAATACACTGCTTGTAAAAGTCCTATTTGTGCTGGAAATACACGCTCTTGACAATTTTATCCTTAAATCCTTTGAGGCTGAGACTGTGCCTGTAAAATGCCAAAGGGCTGTTGTTAGACAAATTATTGGGATAACTTGAAAATCAAAGCAGTTAATTAAAATCTCAGAGAGACACTCCTTGGGGCAGGAAGGAGACTAGGAGACCCATAGCACAGTTATCCAAGCAGCTGGTGTCATGTCAAGCAAAAACCAAGGCTGCCTCTTGCTTAAACAAATTGTGTTCTGTCAGGGAATGCAGTCTGCCATGGGAAGGATTTCTTTCTTCTGATGTTGCTCTGTCTTAGCTGCTGAAGGGGAAAGGGTGTCTCCACCACAATTCAGCTAAACCCATGCTGCTGTCTGCTCTAAAACTTGAATACAAAGGGATGTGGCTTTGCCCCATTTACCTTGCTGTTAGGCTCAGTCTGCCTCCTGCCCTTCAGCTGCCTTTACAGTCAAACTACAGCAATAAAAAGAAGTGTTAACGTGCATTAATGGCTCTGGAAGTGCCATGGACTTGGACTGGAATCAGCCTGCACAGCACAGTAGTCATAAATCTCTGTGGGTAACGGGGGAACACGGCTGGATGGAGGGTACCTGGTGTGATGGTGTGCCCCTGTGCTGGCCAGGAGGGGAGTGGGACCCATAGGTGGAGGGACAGGTCCTGGCCAGCGTGGTGCTGTGAGAGTGGCAGAAACGGCTTTTGTGGGCTAGCGGCCCCCTTTAAAAGCAGAGAAACTGCTCCTCTGCCCCAAATGGAAATGAAGTCTTTAGTGATGTCAGGAGCTGTTGCTTGGAAGACTCTGTTCCTCAGCGAGATAAATATTTATTGCAAATCCACGGTGTGCAGTGGGAGCAGACTCTGGAGCCAGGATCTTTCAGGAGACTGTTTATGTGCGGGCTGTTCTTGGCGCTAATTCCAAATTTCCTGAGGCTGAGTATGAGGAGCTGGTCCTGCGCGTTGGTTACTAAACAACTTGCTAGGCCAGCCCAGCGCAGGCTTCGCAGAGCCAAGGAAGGAGTGACCAAAACAATAGCTGGGTCCCTCTGCTCCTGGTTGTGACACTGGGTGCTGAGATGTGGTCACAGAGGACTGGAAAACTGCTGGCAGCTGCTCAGCCTCTGCTGGGATTGGGAAGGAAGCCTGGCTGGAAGTCCAGAGCTATCCCGGAGAAGAAAATGCTCTGGGGACTGACAGGTTTCCTAAAGTACAGCTGCATTATCCCCAACAGCACGAACTGTGGCTGCTGCTTTCTGGGCCCAGGCCAAGGCAATTTCTGCGCAAGTTGAATGTCTCTGTTCAAAACAACCCAACACAACCCATGCACTGAGAACCCAGGCTCTGCTGCTGCAGCTAACTAGGAAAATCCCTGCTGTTGAGATGTTTGTTTGAATAAATGCTCACACGGGTAGAGCCCGATAGCAGAGTGGTTCAGCTCCAGTGTCTCAAGTGCTTTCATGCTGATAACTTCCTCTGCTACAACTTTCTGCTGGCAGCTTTGCCAACAGAGCAAAACTAAACGGCGTAACTGCTGGCAGAGCACAACTCCCTGGGCTGAGCTTAAATCTTTGGGCTACTATTTCTGATTAGATTAAAGTGGATTGTGGGAGGGGAAGCATTTGTATGGCATAGCTTTGGGAATCTTGACTGTACAAACAAGCTGAGATTAGTGGCATCGAGAGCCAGCTGGGGAAGGCACCCTTTGAAGTTGGGTGTCTGCCTGGCTGAATTTTGCTAGCACTCTGGCACGAGGGAGCACAAGGATCCCGAAAATGCACGTCACATGCTTCTTGCCAAGTGGAAATTCTGCTTGGGTACGTGCAGGGGAAGTGTTGGGGTATAGCTGTATTCTAGGAAAGGGCAGTGAGGGCAAGCCTCTCTCCAGTGTGAGGGGGAAATATGATATTGTGAAATACTCCAAGCCTGAGGTATCAGCATGAGAAACCACCCTTTATGGGAAAGCTGCTTTGCTGGGGCCTTTGTGTCCTTTTTTTCCTTCCACGGACAAGGATGCAGTGGAGCTTCCTGGTATAGAGTAGGGCAACTCAGTAAGTTGTGAGCTGGAAAGACTGAATTCCTCCTTTAACCTGAATAGATTCCTCCAGTTTCTGAACTGAGCCTGGGCAGTGAAGTATATGAAATACTGATGATCAGGTTTGTAAATACCATAAAACCCCATAATCTCTTTATGAAGTAGGTGTGTGTCACTGCCCGTGACCAGGAGAACATTTCAGGGCACAAAATGTCTCTGCCACAGTTATTTTCCTTCCAAGTCACATGAGAGCTCCTGCTTTCCTCTCCTGCAGTTTCCCTTTGAGCCTTATCTTTATTTGCTTCAGGGTAAGTGATTGACAAACAGCCATCTGCAACTGCCTGCTGAGCTTTATCCCCTCTAGCTGGAGGGGGGCAAGTGATCCCCTGGCACTGGGTATTGAGGGTTTAGAGCAGCTATTTTGCCACCTTTGCAGTGAACAGATCCCAGCATGTGCCTGTCTGGCACAGAACTGAATCTTTATGGCTTTGCTCTTGGCAAGAGTAGTTAAACAAGAATTCATTCCTTTGTAATCTCTGTGGCCTCCTCCTGCTTGCTTCTATGGCATGGCCTGAAAGGCACACACATGTGTGGTGTGGTCTGAAGAGAGCAGTTTGTGTGTAAGCAAAATGTGAGTTGAAAGGTAGCAGAGGTTTGACTTTGTAAGTGCAGGGAAACCTATTTTGAGAAGCAGAGCCCAGGAGGATCCATCCCTGCTGCAGGGGAGGTACTGGGAGAGCAGGTCCTCTCTGGAGCCTGGGATTACAGTGTGATTGTCACAGGGATTATGGCTCCAGTGCTGCATGGGGAGCTGCTTGTGGTGCCACAGCTTAAGGAATCACCCGAGCACTGGGGCCAGTGGGGGAATGACCCAGGCTGAGGCTGTGTTAGTGCCTGGTGCGTGTTCCTGCGCACATGGGCTGCTGAGCAGGATGGTGATGTGGCTGCAGGGAGATGGAGACCTGGTTGGACAGGGACTGGAGATGCTGCTCGGAAGTCAGCTTGAGCTAGTGATGCTTCTAGCAGCTGAACAGTTCATCAGCCTACACATTGCTTTCTTGTTATGCTCTTTGCCTGTGTTACTGAACACAATTAAAAGAAGATGTGTTTTTTTTTTCCTCTCTTTGGTAAGAGGCACAAAGAGATAGCAGCTGTTTTGGGGTACTGGTGATGCAGTGCTGTCCCCTCCTGTCAGCCATGAGCTGCTTGAAAGCTGGTCTGTACTTCTGTCCCTGATGTCCCACTTAGTCCTCTGAGGTGTTACGGATTTACCTTCATGGCTCACTGTGATGGGAGTGCACTTGACTGTTGGAGAGGAGATGAGCAAGGCTGGCTTTGTCCAAAAGCTGCTGTGCCTGTGGTCCTGCTCTAGGACTGCTTAAAAAGTGCTGAGCACAGTAGTATTTAACCATGTCTGGAAGCCTCGGGGTGAGCCTGTCATGCAACTAAATACAAACTTGTGCCTGGATGGGACCTGCTTAACTTCTGTCCCTTGGCGCAGTGTGGGCTGTGTGTGCTGCAAGTTTTGTGGGACACACTGACCAGGAATGAGAAGAAAAATGGGGCCCTCTGAGCATGGCCACCAGGAGTTGGCACAAGGGGAATTATTAATATATTCTTTAACTGCAGGTGCTGTGCTGAAGGAGTTAGGTGCGATCTAAATTGCAGTAGTGATGTTTGCTTTGCTCTCAAGGCGAAAGTATCTTTGGCATTATTATTGTATTATTATTATTTCCCTATACTGAACTGGAGCGTGGAGGAAGGGAATAAAGAGTGTTTTGGAGGGAAAATACAGACCCTTCCCTTACTAGGCTGGCAGGAGCTGCCTGTGCTGGAAGCTCATGTCACTTCTAATCACTTTTAATGCTTACTGAGATCTAAAGGGGGGGCCCACAAGGGTGCTGGAGAGGGCCTCTTCATCAGGGACTCTAGTGGCAGGACAAGGGGCAATGGCTTCAAGCTTAAACAGGGAAAGTTCAGGTTAGATTAAGGAAGAAGTTCTTTACTGTGAGGGTGGTGAGGCACTGGCACCGGGTGCTCAAAGAAGTGGTAAATGCTCCATCCCTGGCAGTGTTCAAGGCCAGTTTGGACAGAGCCTTGGGTGACACGGTCTAGTGAGGCATCTCTGCCCATGGCAGGGGGTTGGAACTGGATGATCTTAAGGTCTTTCCAACCCAAACCATTCTGTGATTCTAGGAGGGGTCAGAGCTGTCTGCCTTTACCTCGCTACACACCTCTCTCCTTTGGGGGTCAGCTCTGTTTGGCTGGTTTGCACTGATCTACGCTGGCCTGTTTCCAGCACTGTGTTCCTATTTTGCTTCCTTGCTTTTGGGAAGTGCTTCAAGGAGTTGAGCTCACTCCCAGCTTCCTGGTTTGTCTGCTCCTGCAAGAGCTGGGTGGAAGTGAACCATATGGAAATCCCCTCTCTTGGATGTGGTGATTTACACAGTTTTACACCCTTGCACTGGAAAGGTCCCATTGGATTCGGTACTCTTTGGTTCATGATGCGGGGCTGCATGAGTGCCAGGGTTGTGGCTTTGGGAGAAAGAGCCTTAAATAACTAGGCTGGTCCATGTGGACAGCTGTCGCTGTCACAGGAGCCCTCTCTTGTCAAGCTTGTAGATGTGCGTTGTGGTGGTGTGAGGTGACCTCTGTCTGTGACAGCAGAGGTCTGGGAGCGATATTTGGTGTAATACTGCTCACTGGGGTGATCAGTGCCACTGTTCCCTACTACACAGCACCTGAGAAAAGCCCCAGGAGCAGCCTAGATTTATGTGTTCCTGCAGGCTACAAAGAGTTAACAGATCTGTGCCTCTGCCACCTCCCAGACTGGCCCTGCTCCACGTGCTTTTGTCTAGGAAAGATTGACTTTCACCTTGCTCCTGTTTACTCCAGGACTTGTGTACACAGTGCTGGAGAGGGAGGCAGATGCAGGAGCAAGCACTGGGGCTCTGAAGTTTATAACACAGAAGTTATAAACTTAATAAAGATCTCCCTGCCCTCTGGATGCCCAAGCCTTTGTGGGTCTGACTCCCTTTGCCATATGCTGGCTGTGACCCTTCAGAGAAGCTTAATGAACCCTGGTGTGTTTGATCAGAGACAAGGGCCAGCTGTAAAAGCCAGTTCCCTGTCTGGAGGACTTTGTCTCTGCCCCAGAGCATCATTTGAGTTGTTTTGAAAGGGTTTGCAAAGGCTGTGGTGAGGATGTGTGGGCCGGGGCAGGCGAGCTGCCCAGGTTTGGTGTTTCCCAGAACTAGCCAGCGGCTGGGGAAATGCACACATGGAATAGAAACTTTGCTTTGCTGCCTCCATAGAAGCTTGTGCTTGCTTTGAGAAGAGGCTGGTGCTATTGCTGGGGCTGTAAGTGGAGACCCCAGGAGCACCAGATGGGGTGGGCTATGGATGGACGCAGCAGGGCCTGGGGTGCCATAGGTGCAGTTCCTGTGCCTGAGCTGAGCAAACAGGGCATGGTTTCATCCGGCTGTGCAGCCTTGTCCGGGCCCAGGCATGGAACCTCTGTGTCCAGCTTTTCCAGGAGCGGTGCTCATGGTTCATGTGCCTGTCCTGCTGGTTGGCTGGCAGAGAATAAACGTATTCATTTTGCCACTGGCAGGCAGGAAAAGCTGCTGCTCCGCAGCATGTTGGTTAATCTCCCGCTGGTGCTTACTGGGGATAAAGCTGCTTAACATGAAGGGGGGAAAATCCTGGATCTAGACTCCTGCAGGGAAGGTTGGTTTTGTACAGACCCCTCCTGGATGGGAGCATATTGATCATAGGGCTTGACTTCTGCTGCCAGGGTGAGGTGGAGCCGTGCAGTGCCCAGTCCGGCTCTCCCAGCAAGTCCCTGGCCCATCTCCAGCGCTGGGATGACAGGAGGTGGGAAGCAGGCTCAGAGCAGCCGGTGCCCTTCTCCAGCTGGCAGTTTACAAGAGGTGTTAAGCTGAGTGTGGCCAGAGATGACTTGGCGAGGGTTGACTGTCATCCTGCGGCAGTCTCCGGGCTTTTTCCTCTTGGCTGCAGCCTGCCAGCCCAGAGGAAGCACGGGAACCTTCCGTGGTGCTGCTTCACCTCATAGCAGGGCTGTAGAGAGGACTGAATCCTCTTGGAAAGGGCTGCACTTTTAAAGCCATACTCTGGGAAGCACTTTATGTGGCACTCTGGGAGCCCGGAGCCCTTGTGCAAGTGCCTGTGTGCCCTCTTGCAGGTGTGTATGCAAGGAATGTGCCTGCCCCAGACCTGCCCTGTGAGCACAGCGCTCCACTGTTAACTCTTCCCAGGCTCCCCATGCCCTAGCTCCCAGTGGGAGCCTTCTCCCTAGGGAAGCATGGCCTGAAACCTGGAGGTGCCCAGCAGCCCTCTGACTTCCCTGGCAGATTAATCTGTAAAATGAGGCTCGCTGCCCACAGGAAAAGTTGCCCGTATGGTTTGAGAAGCTCTTACGGCTTCCAGGAACTTCCTTGTCCTTGCATAAGAGGATGATGAAGAGTGAGCTCAGGGAACGCTCCCTTATAATCTTATTTACGCTTGTGAGTCAGTCATTTCCTTGTCATGTCCTCTGGTTTGTAAACACTGTCTCCCCTTATTTTAATAGGGTTTTCTGATAGCCAAAGCCGGTGTGTTCTGCAGCATACACTAATCCCCATTGGCTGGCTGCTGCCTCTCTGCTCACGGCTGGCCTGAGCTGATAAGGCAGCAGCTCTCCAGCTACACCGTGGCTTAGACCTGGCTTTTCTTGAGCTGCCCTTGCTTGGGCACTGGCTGGTGACTCATAATGAAGCACAGCATGAGCTGGCACAGGGGTGCAGCTCAGCACAGTGCTCTTCCCAGCATGGATCTGCCCAGGCTCAGGTCTGCAGCAAATGTGCTCCCCAGCCCTGGTACCCTAAAAGGGAATTGGGCTCTTCCTGTCCTTTGATGGAATGGCCAGAAGCTATCCTGGGAATAGCTACTAGATGCTGGCAGCAGTTTTAATTGCAGGTCTGGTTTTGGCTGGGTTTCACATATCTTGAAATGAATTTGCCTTAGAGCGAGTGATCCATAACGTTAGGAATGCCCTGTTCCAGGCTGGGAGGGGATGTCTTCCCAGCTGGCCTTCCTTCCCCAGCTCCCTTCCCAACACCCAGTGTCAGGCAGGGATCTGGGATGAGACAGCCTCTAGGCTGTTCGTTCAGTTCTCCTCCAGCAGAGTTGCTGGAGAAACCGAAGATGCCTCAATAAGCTGATGAGAAGCACATCTAGTAGCCACTGCTCCTTATGCAAAATGAGAAACATCTTGTCCTGACCACAAGGCCTTCTGTGTGGCTAAACCAGTGAGCTGCTGGGCCTGTGGGCAAAGGAGGCTGACACATGGCTTGTGCCTAATTGTTGGCCTTCACTTGGGAGATCAATAGCAGATGTAATTCATCACTCAGTGTCACTGCCGGGCTGTGGGATGAGCTGCTCCTGGCCAGGAAGGCAGATCCCAGCCACTGCAGGGCTCACTGCTGCTTTGCTGGGGCTTGCCTGGTGCCAACCACCTCTAACTGTCCCCGTGAGTCTCTAATCTTCACCCCAAGAGGCTCATGGTAAGCCTGTTCATTAAGAAGAGCCATTGGATGTGCAGGACTGTGGAGTAAAGGGATGCTTTGACAATGCTCTCCTAGGAAAACAATCCCTCTGAAGGACTTCTCAATCTTTCTGTGGGAACAGCATGAAAAAACACAGACAGTTTAGCCCGTAGCTATGGGACCCATCCTGCCAGTTGTGCTTTTTGCCCTAGGGGATGGGGTCAAGTCCCCCAGCATGGGAATGACTTCATAGCTGTGGAAGCATCTGGAGCTACTGGAATCTGTGGGCTGGTGTTGAGCAACCTGAGATCTCATTCATACCTGTGGTACCCTCACTGGGGCTGGCCCTAGGGCTGTGGGGTGAGGAGAAATAGTGCTGGGGAAATAGCATAAGCTTGGTGAGGGCTTGTGGCTCCTTGAAGGTCCAAGTGCAGATGAGTTCTGGTGTGTAAATTGCTGTTGTGGCCAAACAGCTGATTCTCTAGGAGGCTTTCCTGCTAATGTGCAGTCATCTGCCCATAGGATCATGGGCTTCATTTTATGGACTTGCTTCTTTATGTGTATTTTAAGAGGTGAGGCAGAGGAAGCTCTTCCTTCAGGCCAAGTCAGTATTGATAGCAAGTGCTCTTGAACCATCACACGATACTGCACTGCAGTTCAGCTGAACTGACAGACCAGTTTTTAACCCTTGGGTGATAAAGTAGGTTTGTTCTTAACACAAGGAGCAAGGAACTGCCTTGGTGTGAGGCTTCAATATACAAAAACCTGACCTGTAGGTGCCAAGCTTTTTATCTGGTAATAGCAAGTCCTTCCAAATCCCCCTTTATTGCAAACTGAAGGTATTCCTTTTCCAAATGCTTTTGCTACAGACTCCTGACCAAGATCCTGCTGTGTTATTTTTTGCCCTCTGAACCTCTAGGAAATTCCTCTCCAGTGAGCTGGCTCTCACTTCTGTTCTGAGAAATTCTAGGGGAATTCAGCTGTTTTCAGGCTGATGCAGATAATGCTTTTGGTGGGGAGGTGGTTCAGCATTTAGTGTTCTTCTGATGGAAGCGATGTGCTTGGCACAGGCTCTGGAAGTCCTGGCCTTTTGTGGAATGCTTCTGAGGAGTTGTCTGGTAGTTAATACTTCTCCGCCCTCATTTACAGGTGAGAGAAACAGAGACCATAGATGCCCGATGGCTTGAGTATCCTGCCTCCGGAGACTTGCCAGATGATGAAGACATTGGTGAATTTAGGCCTCACTTAACTTCTGATGAATTAGATATAGATGAGACATCTGGGTCTGGAGGTAAGTGGGGTGGGAGAATGGATCCTCCCTCAGTTGATGCTGTGAAATTTCTTCCAGGACCAGCCCATGAGTGATGTGCTACAGGCACAGCCAGAGCTCCAGAGGGAAGGGCAGTGTCAGGTGGGGATGAGAACACCCTGTGAATTGTAGTCACTCACAGATGAGAACAGTGAAAGTGGTGTACCATGATGTTGAATCACTTGGGGAGAACAGATGGAGTCCAGCCAAGCTTGTCTTAGTGCAAGTGAAAAGGCAGCTCATGAGCTGGATCTCTTTCCTGTCAAACTCCAAAGAACTTCTGAGAAACTTAAAAAATCTATTGTTGAGGCCGTGCTAACAGACTTAAAGTTAGTACCCTGGCTGAGGCCAAACAAGGTGAAGGACTAACTGTTGTTCAAGTGAACTCTCTTTGACATGCAAAGCTCCCTGCCCAAACCAGTTTCTATAGTTCCATGTCCCCTTTATGTGAACATTTGTTCTCTAAAAGGGAAAGAACAAGTGCTGAAATCGGTGTCTGACATGTTCAGGCAGATCTGGTAACTCAAGGGTTGGCAAACTCTCCTTTAGGGGTGGGTGGTGAGAGCATTGTCCTCCCTTAGCATCAGCTTAGCAAGCTATAGCAGACTTGCTTAGCAGGACAGTTCCTGGTAGTCTGCTGAGGGGGGGCAATGTGTCCAGCTGAAGACCCCTCCCATGTGAGAGGTGTTGGTTTTAAGATTGCATCTCCTGGTTTTAAGATTACATCTCATGGTCTTGTGCAATCAAAGCAATTAAATGGTGAAAGTACTAGTAGATAAGAGGGAATTACAGTCCTAGTTCTGTTTCCAGTTGCTGGTATTGCAGGAAATGTCTGAATTCTGGAGAAATGGCATGTCATGAGAGGAAAATGTCATGTCCTTTTTACTTCCTTTTTCTTTTGTTCCCCTTTACAGGCTACTTGGACTCTGAAGATGCCATATATCTGACCACCATGGATGCTCCTGTGGTAGGTACTGCCTCTGCATGTTTTAAGCAATGTGGAGCTACCCTTGTCAGTCCATGAAGCTTTTGTGGAATATCCTTTCCCCTGCAGGACATGGCATCAGGATGACTCCACCTGCTTGAGCAGGAACACTGTTCTCATAATGCACTAAGCAAACTTTCTTGTCCCTGCACACCCTCCCACTTTGAGTTGCAGGCAGGCTGGGTGCTGCTTACTGATGGGTGTGGTTTGTCTATATTCTATAGATATCTGACAACTATATCCCTGGAGATACTGAGGGGAAGATAGAAGGGAAGGGGAAAAACACAATGGTGGACAACGAAATCATTCCGGGCAAAGCTGTACCTGTTGAAGAGAGCCTGCCCAACAAGATCTCTGCAGCAAGTACAGCCAACAGCAGCATCTTTGAAAGAACAGAAGTCCTTACAGGTAACATTCCACCTTGTTATTCCACTAATCATTAATACTGTAAATCATAATGGCTGCCTGGGGAACAATTCCCTGCTGAGGGGAGCAAAGTGTGTTACCTTCAGGACTGCCTGTGGCAGGGTCACTTCTGCCTTCTAGTCCTTGAACAGAAAAGCCTATTGGTTGCCTTGCTGGGGTGAACAGCTTGGTTTTGAGCTGCCAGGTGACTGTTAAGCCAAGAGTGCCATACAAGAATGTGGCAGCTGCTCTGCATCCAGGTACTGTCCCAACAAGAGGCATATCTAGCCACAAATCAATTACATCATTTTGTATCAAATGCAGGCATTTTCCTTCTAACCTCTGCCCAAGTCCTGCCTGTTCTGATCATTGCCAGGAACCAAACAACTTCTCTAAGAGATTTAAACACCTAGTCAGCTGTTAAAAATCTTAAGTATTTCTGTCTAGAGCAAAACCAAATGACTGGCTTCCCTTCAGCATGTGGGACAGATCTGTCTGAAGGCACACTTCATCAAGCACTTGGCTTGGTTGTCCGAGTACAAACCTTGGCACATCTTGCCAATCTGCAGCCATCCTCTCAGTCAGGAGTGCCTGGAAGAGTGGATTGCAAAGCCACCTAACAAAGCTGATTTATGCAATGAGTAGGTGTCACAGCAAGGGATGAACTTCACTAAATTCTTGTGGCCACCCTTTGTGTAAGGAGACAGAAGATCTTGTTGGTTTTTTTGAGGGTTTGTGGTTCCTAGTTGTTGGTGGATATAAGGGAAGCAGCGTGGCGTTGTCTGTGTTGGGGGTGCTGAGGGGTTCCTTGTGTCGCGGGCAGGGACTTGCGGGG
>JBCJKH010055339.1:0-20026 GCA_039877255.1 Loriculus beryllinus | reverse complement strand
ATCACTTATCTTCCTTAGCGTAATACAAGGACTTGAATTATTATGTCTCAGGGAACTGAACCTGATGCAACCTCTAGTACTCAGAGCTTGTGGCAAGTGCTAAGGCCACTGTCAACTGCCTGACAACTGGCTGTTGCCCTGACTGCTGGTGCAGCAGAGACAGGACCAGATCTAAAAAGCCTTTGAAGAAGCACAGAAAAATAATACTGAGAAAGTGGGATGACAGTCTGCTGGTGACTGAACTCGAAGCTGATGACTCACACTTTTTCCCCCTTAGGCTAACTTGGTGTATTTAAATAGAAAAAAAAAACCCAAAACTGTATTTTGCCAAATTACTCTGATTATTGTGATCCCATTACTGCTGAGTCAGTTGCTAGCTCACAGTCCTTCTCAGATAAGCACAAATAAATAAATCAGGAATACATAAAGTAAATCAAAGCAAGGAAGCATAAAATAGCATATGAGTGGAATTGACTGTTCTCCCCTAGGAAAACTCTCTGCTGTGGTTTTAAGCAGGCTACAAAATAAAGGAACCTGGGAGTTTTTCCATGATGTTCTGTTTTAAAATGATTCCAACTATGTAAAATATGATTAATCTGAGTTTTTGAAACCTCAAAGCAACATGGGTAAGCTTGTTTGTAAGTGCTATAACAAATTTGACAGTAGTTTGACATTCCAGTTATTTCAAGTTTTAATCAAACCATCTTAATATTTTAAGAGTTCAGCTGCAATGTCATCTTGTCATATCAACATGCATTTCAGAGTGTAGATAAGTAAAAATTATTCAACCCTTGGTTCATACACATCCCAGCTTGCTTGATTAAACCTCTTTGCGAAGCTCACCCATCTTTTGCCCCATCTCCAGTGAACGTTCCTTTAGTATGCTGGGTAAGAGGACACAGCAAGCCACTAGGGAGCTCAAGGAAAACAGAACAAGACAAAGGAAAAGAAAACCCCAGCACACAAAACCAAACCCTAAACCCAGGAGCAACTGCAAACCCTTACCCCTCAGTGTTCGTAAACCATCACACAAACAGGAACCCCAAAGAGCAGTTTTCAGTCTTGGTGTAGGCAATACTTCATTGCATCCAGAAAAAGGCAAGAGAAAAGCACATGCTAAGCAGCAAACTCTGTCATTTCTGAAAGGAACAAAACCAGCTAAGAAATACTGGCCCAGTAAATGTGTCAGATATTTATTTTAGGAAAATAGGATGTTTAAAAACTGGTATTTCAATTGTGAATTTTAATCTGTTACTGTGTGCGTGTCAATGAGTGTGCGCAAACATTAATTTATGCCACTTCACAGTTGCAAAAGAAACTATTAAGACTTCATATTTCCCAGAGAAAGAAGAAAAACAACACAAGACAGCTCAGTGAAATTCAGCTCCATAAATACATTTTGATGAGGTTTTTTGACAGGTCCTAAGGCAATGGGGTCACAACAGCCCCATGAAATCGTCAGATAATTCATTTGCACCAACTTGGATCCCTCCAGCTCATTTAAAGTTAACATTTGTTAACTTCAAAAATCTATAAAAAGGAAAACCTGTGGAGAACACATCACTGTCATAACAGGTTAGACCAAAGGCCAGGCTGCTTTCAGACCATGCCTGGCTGTGACACTCTGTCTTGAGCAGGGACTACAGCTCCCAGGTCCCATAAACATCTCTGTGCCTTGCTGCTGTTACCACCATTATGATTTTATCTTTAACAACTTATTTACTCTTCATGCCATCACTACTGCATGTGCAAGATAAATAACATTAGGACTAAAGGATGAAGCAATTCTTTTTTCATTTCCCTTTCACCTACAGCTTTAAACTGTGCATGTCACTACTACCTCCAACATCACCACACCTTCTTATAATTCATAAAGATACTAAATAATGGCCTGAGTCACCCAGATAAATGGTGTATTTCTAATATTCATACACATTCATAAAGGATGAGACTTACTGAGAGAGAGTAAACCCATATGTAGCATAGCGCATAAAATACTTAAACTTAGAACTTATCACACTTCCGTTATTGTGTATTGATTGGTTTTTTTTTTAATGGATCAGAAATGGAAAGAAAAACACATCCTTATTTATTCAAGAGCCATTTTGGTTAAAAAAATGAATTCAGATCTTAATCATATACTACCTTGTCTGAGCTGCACAATGAGACACACATTTCAAACTCACTTGAAAGTTTCCTTCAAACATCTTGTAGCTAAAAAATTCCTTTGACAGGAATCAAAGGCTTCCCATAGATCAATGAACACAGCACCAACCTTTTGATTTAGAGATATTTACCGACTTGTTAACAAAGGGAAACAATACAAAGCCCTGATCATCAGTATAACACAAAACACCCAAAGCCAGCTTGTTCAGCACAGAAATCATGCAAGTTTCATAATGCAAAAGCCTTCTCAGAAAAGAAAGCCTGACACACAATTTGCTTCAACACCAATGAAACTAATAATAATCTAAACATCCTAATATCCAGGCTCAGTTTTGTCACTCCCCTTGTAAACTGGAATTGTGATATTTGCATCCCACTTCCTGGGAAAACAAAGCAAGATCTTACAATTTATCAAAAAACAAGCCAAGACACACATTTCTGTTTTGAACAAAACCAAATCCCAACAGCTGTAGGACTTGTGAATCCCACTGGGGCAATTTAGTGGACTAAATCTATCACATGGATACATGTGATATACACATGATCTCTCTGATACGTACTTACTTTGTTTATAGAAATCCAAAAATACTCCCCTCCCTTCTCTTCTTACTGCATGTTACAGAGCGGTGAGTAGACCCCAGATAGCCGCTATGCACCCACACAGCCACTTGCTCACTCCCTCCAGAACAGGATGAAGCACAGAATGAAGAAAAAGTGAGAAAACTCATCACTGGAGACAAGGACAGTTAATAACTGACGGAAATGGGGAGAGAGAATAAACAAGTGATGCAAAGTGATGCTCACCACCTCCCACAAGCAGGCTGATGCCCCCCACTACACTGGAAAACAAAGCCTCCACATTGTTTACATTTGGGGTGTTGGAGGGGATGTTATTGCTGAGCATTATGTTTTATGGGATGGAGTGTCCCTCTGGCCAATCTGGTCAGTTGTCCTGGTTGCATCCCCAGCCTCCAGAGAAAGAGACAGCCTATACACTGGGCAAGCGCTGCTCAGCAACAGCCAAAATGCTGGTGGGTTATCAATACTGAGTCACAACTTCACAACACAGCACCATATGGGCTACTACAAAGAAAGTTAACTCTATCCTACCACCCAAAAAGATGGGGTTTAAGTTATTAATATATTATACCACAGTTAAGAATAGATCTGTTTAAAATTCTCCTTCCATCTGCCTTCTCTATAAAAATGTCAGCATTTGATGTGAATTCCACTTGTCATAGCCAAATTTCATAAAAATTCCTTAAATCTGACAAGTCTTATTTTTAAGTAAAATCTTCTATAATTTCACTGAAAACCTCCAAGGCTAAAAATGCTTTTAAAAGTTCAGGAATTCTGTTATCCCTCTTGTTTTACTCTTCCCAGCAATAGATTACAAATACTTATTTGTGCATCCCAAAGAACACCAATGAAATTCTCCTTCATCCCCAGAGTAACCGCAAATCTAACATTCATGCAAAAGAAATGTGGATCTAAATGTATTGAGTCAGGTACAACATATTCACATGAAGCCATTAAAAAACATTTACTGTATTTATTTCTGCAAGTAGCCTGCATGCCAACATATTTTGCAACTTTATGCTCCTATCTGCAGGAAATATATGTAAATGGAGTATCCACTGTGAAATACTCATTTTCTACACTTCTCATCTTTTCCTTGGTTGGGGAAAGAGAGAGGAACAGAAGATTCTGTCACAGGTTTGAGAGAGAAGTATTACATACTGTGGATTATCCTGAGGAATTAAAAAGTCCCTTGGTTATCATATTCCAAAGCAAAACCTATTACACTTATTCTGCATACGTTATGGAAGTCTTAAATTCCATCAGACATAAATTCAATTAAGCACATCCTTAGAAGATGGTTATACAGGTAACGAAACAATTCATAAGGCTGTTTAAAACTTCACTAAGGATACATGTAAATTGTATTAAGATTTGTTTAACTGACTCGGCATTAAAACAATTCAAATACACTGCTAACTGGAATCACGTTAGCTGACTACTCAGTGCTTTCAGAAAAGACCAAACAAAATATTGGGAAGCACCCAGTTTTTACAATTCCTTTAGAATTTTCTTACACAGAATCAATAAGCAGACTGAAGGACAAGGCTGTAACCAAGTTATAAAACTGCAGCAAGTCTAATGTCATGACACAGATGGGAACAATCAGCATGGGCAGGGAATGTTGTGAGGGGTGTGAAGGAAAGGCAATCAGATACAGACAGCAAGATCACAAAATCAGGATGAAAATCTGGATCACATGCATGCGAGAGAGACAGGGTTACTAAGCTGAATTTTGTGATATTAGGTGAATGCAAATAAAATGGGAGTACATCACATTACCTCTAGAAATTCCAGAGACGATGACAGAAGTGCTTAGGTCACAGCTACACACCATATGTCTACTGTCTACAGCACGAAGTCAAGCACACAAACAAGACAACAACAACAAAAAAAACAAAACCCCAAACCCTCTTTGCTGAGAGAAACACATGTTTTACAACATAATCCTGTCAAGTAAAAGAGTTACATAAAAATGCCTTCAAAATATAACTGGTGATTTCTTGCTAATACTGAAGGGAAAAAAAAATAAAAAAATCAAGCTCTTGATTTTTCTCTGCCTGTTTCAAAAAAGCCAAAATGGCATATTACTAAAAAATATAATTTAAATAATTGCATAGATATAGTGGGTTTGGAAAATAGTCATATTAAACTTATTTCCAGAATTATAACCAAAAATTATCTTTAATCTGTATATAGGAGTATAAGTACCTTAATCAACCTAAGTACCTTAATCCATAAAGCCAGTCATTTACAGAACAATTTCATCAGAGGCTGGCTAGCTTGACAATACTATTGGGCCTTATCATTAAGTGCTGTAGTGCTTCAAACGTGGTCACTGGTATATGTTAAAGCATTTATGAATACACATTGCTGGCATCCAGTTGAGGATACTTAATTTTTAAGAACATTTCATTGGAGATCTTCAATCAGAAGTACTGTTCAGGTGCTAGTTTCTTTCTTTTCCTCTACCCACTCATTATGGAAGAGTATCTTTTATTAGTACACAATGCATCAATAATTCTTTTTACCAGCTCTCAGAAGTGCCATATACTTGGTTTGTAGTTAAATGGGACTGAGCAAATATGCAAGAAAAAACTGATGAGAAAATGAATCTAATGATTAAGGTAAATTTATAACCATTTTTATTGCCTGCAAAAAATATACATATATGCATGGTATTAGTAACAAAACATACTAAATCATTTTCCTAAGCTACTTTAGTAGCCAGAACAAAAACACGCTTTATAAAGTCCTATAGTTATTTTTTATATTGAGTTCGAATCCCAGGAACAATTTAGATATATACACTCACAATGCCTCAACATACGTATCTTTTCTTTATGATGTGTATAATTTCAACCCCCTTGCAAAGTAACAGAACATCCTTTTCAGATGAGAAAAGTGCACATGGAAGACAAAAGTACTGCTCTTTATCTCAAAGTTCTGTACCTGCTCTCAGCAGAGCAGCATCACTGCTTTGCAAAACTTCTGTGAGATTATCTGTACCCCCTATAATGTACTGATTACAGAAACTGGGCACAAACTACATGAACAGCGGTAAGGATATACGCTTAATCTGAGTTTTCATTCAAATTAGTTTTATTATCCAAAAAAAAAAAAAACCAACAAAACAGCATTCCAATGGCTTTGACCTTAAGAAGTAGTTAATACACTATTTTCTACAGATTTTTTTTCTGGTTTAGCTATTTATTTTGCCATTCCTCAAGGTAAAATGAGTTTATTCTGAGAAATAACAATTTTCTTCCTGGTTCAAAGCCAAGATATGGCTTATCTGTAACCTGTTATATAGTAAATAAAATTTTGGTTAAATAAAACTGTAACATAGATCTCTTCCTCTTTCAAAACAATATTTTTACACTTGGTCACTCTAAAACAAATTCTGATTAAAACAAACGAACCAGAACAATAGCAAAATTCACGATACAAAGTTTAAAGCAAGAAGGTACTTTTAGTTGTCTTACATTTACAAATATTGTTTTGAAACAAAACCAGAACAGTATCTCCAGCATTGATGCCTCCTTTCCTTAGAAGCTAAAGAGAAGTCAAGTTTTTAATTTAGCTCTTGAACAATCACACCAACAGATGCACCCTTTATCAAGGCTGAAAAGACATCCTGCTGTGCCTATTCATCAAGAACATGAGGGTATTACAACAGAGATAGTTTAAAACTCTTTAGTCTTGATTATGCAAGTGGAAAGTGAAAAATGTCTCATCTTTCCATACAGCTGGAGCCCCTTTTGCTGTCTTTCATTCCTTTTAGGGAGAAGTAACAAGTATAAAGTAAGACTAGTAGTTACAGCATAGTCAGAAGGTCAAGCGATGTGATTACTGCTCTCCAGTCAGCACCTGGGAGACACATCTGGAGCACTCCATCCAGCCTCCCATTCCCTTGAACATGAAAGCCATTGATGAAATCGAGCTCATCAAATGGAAGGCCATCACAACAGTTGGAAACTGGAGAAAGCACTGTATGGGAAGAGGCTGAGAAAGATGAATTTGTTGTACAGACTGAAGAGACCGTTCTGATGGCAGGTGATTGCTTTCCTCAACTAACCAACAGCAACTGTTTTGCCGTTGCAAATGTTTTAGACTGTGCTAGGAGGACTAAGCTGCAACACTTGCAAAATTCCTGGAAAAGTCATATCTGCTGACACAGAGAAATGAGAAAGAGTATACATTATTGACTTCAGTATCATAAAGCCGCTAGGCTTAGTCTCTGGAATGGTCCCTCCCAGAACACCAGCTAAATCAATGTTTAGGAGTTTACATTCCCTAATAGGGATGAAACACAGGCACAAACATTTTGTGTGTGTTTTCAGCAGCCACAAAGGTTAATAAACTTTAGCTCTTCAGTGGGACCATTAATAAGCAGGGCTTTCTTTCACAGTACAGGAGAAGGTTCTCCAGTTCCTGTTCAAAAATTTCTTTCGATAGCTATCTTTATGAAAAGAGAAGCTAACAATTCCATTTCAGCAACAACAGATGTATTTGCCACCAAAAGAAATAAGAAAGGAGAAGTGGAAGACTAAATGTATTCAAAACCCAAACATAATTTTGCTCAGGCTTTTTGGCTCCATTTAATAAGTATGATGGGAAGAAGCAGAACTCTTATTAATAGCACAGAAAGCAGAAGGTCTGTTAAAAAACTACTGCTGGCTGGAGTTAATGACTGCAAATGGAACGTGCCCGGTTGTTTATTGATTATACCATCGTATTTAAGGATACCCTTACATATAAAGCAGCAGTCTGGGAAAGTGATATTGATTTTAGCTTGATAATTACAACCCAAATAGTCCTTTTGTAATACAAAGCTTTATTCAATAAAATATTTACAATCAAGTTCTTTGGGCCATACAGTCCAAATAATTACCACCCATGATCCCTTATAGCAGCAAAAAATGTAGATACTACCAAAATACTAGTCACTGTCTTCACCACAACAGAACACAACTACATATTCCAAGCTTCCTATTCATACTCAGTAAATAATCAGCCTCAATTGTGAGAGATACTTACAAACCCCTTTGAGATTAAAAGGTACTAACAACATATTAAATATTTACTATTTTTTAATTGCCACTAGCCTACACTACATCACCTTAAATACTATTGCACTCAGTACAGTGGGCTAGGTATATAAAACCTAGACAGATACAAACACAGGTAAACAAACAGTTGATTTATTCCTATTACAAAGTACTTTTTCTGAGAGAACAGTTGGTACTCTAATTAGAACGCACTAAAAAAGAATGATTGATAATTCACCTAAATGCTACCTTTTCCTTATCATCATCTGCGTTATGATTAGCTGTAATTAGAGATGACTTTTCATTAATTTAAATAAATCTGCAGCCACTTAATGAAAAATAGTCTGAGAATGTTTCTGTCTCCATTTCTCAGCAGGGAGGGTCAGGAGGCCATTAGAATACTAAATCTGAAAGGCCATAATACAGCATTCAGGATAAGGAAGGATATTTTATTTTTATCTAGCACACTGACAATGAAATGAAAATACACTCAGTATATTAATTCTCATTCAAAATTGAAAGTCAGTTTAAAATAATATATTCTAAGATAAGCTGATCCAGTATAGGATGGATGTCCAGGTCCACATAATCATTTCTTAGATACTGGCTGTCAGGGTTCAGACAAGGTCAGTTACCATGAATCTTTTTGGCAATAAAATAACACTTTTTCACTCAATATATTAAATGTTAATACTCTTTATACAATATAATTAATGTACAATGCCTTGTAAAAACATAAATTGCTGATACATTTGCTCCAAAATATATACATTGTCTTCAGAAGCTAAAATCACCCCCCGCTTTTAAATCACTTTTCGCCTTTACTTGGAAATGTAATGCTGCAGAAATAAAGCAAATAAAAAAAGCCAGGAGAGCTTGCTTGTACCATGCTAGTCTGCTCCACTATAGTAGAGAACAATCCAGCTCCATCTCTGAAACTACACATTGGAGTCAAACATTCTCCTGAGCATCACATCAAGCAAAGAACTGGAGCTTTGTCACTCCTCAAAAGGCTATTCTACCCACTGTTAAAACTGAAACTTTAAATCTTTTTTAAAAGGCAATACTATGAAGTCTGTCACTTGCCATCACCATAGGAGTAATTTAACTTTCACCAGAACACTGTTGGCACCCTGAGTTCTACCTGCAGGAAAAATAAATACAATTTGTGACAGAAACTAATATTTCTAAGTCAAAACCATTTTTCTAAGGTAGGTAGTTGCACGAAATAATGTCAGTACTTTCTTATAATATACATCATTTGTTAAGGATCAAATTGGAATGGCATATGAAGTTTCTTACACCTTTTAAATTTGTTCAATCTATTGACTATTTGCCTGATTTATGTACTCAGATGAAATGCTGGTGATGGCTACATAGAGATCTTCAGCTGTGGTACAAGAAAATCTCTTCACTTTAATAGTTCTACTTTATATCCTCTTTAAATCATAGAATAGTTAGGGTTGGAAAGGACCTTAAGATCACCTATGTCTAAACCCTTGCCATGGGCAGGGACACCTCACACTATACCATGTTGCCCAAGGCTCTGCCCAGCCTGGCCCCTGACCCCAGGAATATCGCATTTACCACCTTTTTGGGCAACCTGTTCCAGTGCCTCGGCACCCTCACAGTAAAGAACTTCTTCCTTATATCTAACTTGAACTTCCCGTGCTTACGTTCAAATCCATTACCCCTTGTCCTATCACTACAGTCCCTGATGAGGAGTCCCCCTCGGGCATCCTTGTAGGTCCCCCTCAGATACTGAAAGCTCCCCTGAGGTCTCCACACTGAAAAGCCCCAACTTTTTACAGGTAGAAATGGGAAACTATGAATCTACAAATTAGAAATGTTCATCAAATATTTTGTAGATAACTGGCACAACAGTATTCATCCTCATTTCATTTCATAAATGCTAATGAGAGTCCTTCAAGAGGAGGTCTGAATGTTACTTTTATGTTACCAATAGAGTCAAAAGCTACCAGGAGAAGCATTTACCTTTCCAAGGTCTTTATAAGTTCTAATATGTTACAGTGCTCATAAAATCACTAAGGCTCTTGCATTTAGCAATGCTTTAGAACTTGAATTAGTACTTTTAAAAATCACACAGCAAAGTTCATTAAAAGCAATAGTACATTAGTTCTAGTTGCAGTGGTACTTGTTAAATGCCCAGTTAATGAGAAATAAACCAGAACCTGTAACCTATATGTAGGTTGTTTCACTGTTGTCAAATCCAAGCTTTTTATATATTTGTGCCCAAGCTCAAGAAACCATATCAAAATACACCTCCAAATACTGATGTCTTTTGATCATCTGAGAGTGATCATCTTGAAGTGAAGTATGTACAGGAGATGAGGAAATACACAAGTGGCATGTCTGTGATTTCAGTTCAGCACTTCAGTCAAGGTGAATTCTCAGTGTCGGTATCTTTAAAAATCCAGTCACTTGCTCAGGCAACTGTATCTTGGTGTTAAATTTAGACAGGCATATATCTTTGTGAACATTATAATTTATCTCCACAATACTTCTAAGATGCTGCACTCTAGATTTTTTTAAGTGCTACTCGTTATACCTGTTATAACAGCCCTGTATTTTAGACAAGAAAGAACTGCTGTATTTTGTGTTTCCATGTGTTCACAAATCATTCCAGAAAAGATGACAGTACCCCTCTAAGATGCCACATCAACCAAGTTCTCATTTCTTAAAATGATTACTCCTTATTAAAAGACAGAAAAAAAGTCGGTGGGGCAAATAAAGAGTAATTTTAAAAGCTGCAGAATATACTATTGGATTAGCAATTAAAAACAAGCCCAAAAGACATACTGACTCTTATCACAGCTTCAAGTAGAGGCAAAAAGGCAGAACATCTCTCTCTTGCTTTTCATCTTTTAATGGAGGATTCAATACATATTCTCAAAACAACTGTTAAGTTTCTCTTATAAGACACTGAAGCAAACTCATGTGATGCAAAGTTACTTAAAGACCAGTACCAGGTCCCCTGAGAAAACTTGTGAAGGCATCAGTTTATGGCAAGGAAGAAGGCAAATCGGCTTCCAACTTCTCTGCTGGTGCACCAGCAGCACAGGTAAGTCTCATTTAATCAGCTGTTTTGTACAGGAGGTTTCAGGTACTACGGTAGTATACAATAAAGAAAAGTTCAGGATCTATGGAGCAGTTTCAGCACAGCCTTTACGATACCGGCCAAGAGATATAAAAAGACCCGATTAGCATCTGAAATCACGCTTTCAATATAACAGGCAAACATACAAGCAATCTCTCTACTCTCTTGGCAGCAATTTGGTATCACCTTTGCAACAGAAGTGCAGCTTTGAAACAGCACTTAAAACTTCACTGCTTTCTTGCTAATGCTTATGTCAAGCCATAAAGGTGTAAGTTCAGACAGAGAAGGGAAAATTCTCTTTGTGAAGAACACAAGCAGAGAGCTGCTTCCACAGCTGCTTTCTGGCCGCAAGTCCTTGGAAAAAATCTAAAACTTCTGCCTCGGGTATTTTACTCCTACTGGGGGGTTAAAGGACTCTTTTCTAACTGGTTCTTAGGCAACCAGCAGGAATCCTCACAAGACTGTGGCATGTTCTTGTATTATACAAAAATATATAGATCAAAGTTCAGAGGTTATTACTTCCAACTGACTTCTTTTTCCAGCTCAATGGATCCAGTTTAGAACAGGACAAAATCAGTGACCTTATAAATAATTTTATTTATCTTTTTATAGTCTGGACTGATCTTGTGGAGGTACATCTGGCATTCTACCAGACAATGCATTTTAACACACATCTTTATTTTGCCTCCTGTCCAGTAAACAAGATAGCATATTAAAATTACTAGAGAACCTCTCTGTATGGAATACAGCAGGTATTCCAACTGTGTTCTGAGCCAGACATAAAACGGTTGCAGCCTGGAACTACAAAGGCAGTCTAACACACTGTAGACTTGTTAGTTTGGGAAGTTAACACACATGTTACGTATTAGAAACTACAAAACTCTTAAGAACTCATCTCTAAACCTATATTCAGGTAATAACATTTGAAAATAATTTCAGAGAACCTGATTACTTGACTGAACAAGCTCATTTTCCCTGTTCCCTATTTTGGCCTTAACCATAAAAGAACGTATCTTACTGTGGCAAGAACAGCTTTTGCACCTTGAGGCTTCTATAACTCTCCTGTGAATCACCATCATTCTTTAATATGTTCCATCATATATGCCTGAGGCAATACAGTATTAAACACCTTTTTAAAAGTGTGAGTTTACCATGTGTATTGCACTCAGTACCTGCACTAATGTGAACCTTTTACTGAAGAAATCACATGCTGTATACGATACAAATGATCAGTTTATACAACTGTATTGAGCATCAGTATTCTGGTCATAGTAAGGACAGACAATATTTATTCTGGAAACTTGAAAAGAAAAAGAAAGTGACAGAGAAGCCCAACTGAGAACAAAGGTAACAGAAGCACTACGCTGATCTTCCTTCAACTCCCTACTGTCCAGTGAGAAAAAGGTTAATTTTCCATATTAAAAATGTTAGTTGCACTGTTCTGACTCCACCAATGTTTGGATCACATTCCAAGAGTTTAAAAGTTATAGTTTACCAATGCTGCCATGGTCTTTGCAGAAACTTTGTGGAGTTTTATGAAACAAACTCAGCTGGTGCACAGAACTTAGTCTTGTTATTTGGATGCAAGGCAGTACACTGTAATCTGTCTGTTTTCCAATGTACTAGATTAACATTTATCTCTTTAAGCACACAGCTTATCTGTCAAAAAAATCCTCTACAGTGTCTGGAGCTGTGTCGCCAAAGAGAGTGCCCTAGTTCCACACAGACTGTTATTTAGTGTCCCAATTTTCTTCACTTTGATAAAGACTAAATCTATTCAGTTCTGACAAGTTGATTAACAACAATCAGCATATTTTCAGGAAAACAGATCAGCTATTCCCAGAAAAACTGCAAAACTATTCTCATCTGGTTTTGACATGGCAGAAATGTACATCAATTCCAAATATGAATGGCAGTGATAAAGTCAAGGCAGAATTCAAGTAGGGCGACTTGTGTAAGAATTACACCTGCTAGCAAGTATTTTCATGCTCCAAATGCATGACTTGACCCCAAAATTGTTTTCTGAAAAATGAAATATTTTGTATACCTTCTAAAGCTTTCATTTCAACATAAATCTTTCTAAACTTATAACCACAAAAATCATCTCCACAAACTAGGTTGAAGCTGTTTGATTACATTAGCAAGAGTAATAAATAGGCATTTGTCTTTGCCTTTGCCTTTCCAATTTCTAATCTCTTCTGCCATAATAATGTGTAACACAAGTCAACTCATCTCTCCACCAACCAGAAACTGTACCTCTCCTCCTTCACTTGCCTATGCTTGTTTTTATTGCTTTATCATGAATTATTGGTCGATTTGGACTTGTGCATTCCCACAAAACTCCACTGCTTTTCAATTAATCCTAGAACAGGATTTAGAAGCCACACTGCTTCATAATAAATCTGGTTCAAAAGGGTATAGTTTGGCACTCACGTAAACAATAGAGTTTCTCCACCCAAAACTGAGTATTAAAGATCTGAAATCCTTAACCTGTTATAATCATCTGCCCACAGAGGTACAGTTACAGTACCAGAACATATACATTTTAACACTTAAATCATGTAATATTTTATTATTAATATAAGAATGTTATATATTAGATTGCTATGTAATGCATATCATTGTTAGATTAGCACTGCTGTTCTTGAAAAAGCAGAATGCTATTAATAACAAACTGAGGGATGTGCAGCATATGATTTTTGTTTATGGAATTATATATGTGGATTGAAATTTGGGCTACCGCTATCAGATAGTATCACGCCATAACCTGTGTGAAAGCTAATGAGATCCTATTTATCACGGTATTCCTGGCTCTAGGTTAAAAAAGCACAGGATTCTGTGACAGGAAAAAAAAGATCTTAGTAGGAGCAGATGGAAGGAGGCCCTAGTGTCCTATGACTTAGTGTTTAACAGTGCTGTTCTGCTGTATCCTGAGGAAGCAGGTAAGCCTTGACTGTCATGACTACATACAGAGCATTCTTCTATGAAAACCATTCCAAGAAATTCTGTATTAATTACAGGAATCTATTGTGCAATAAGCTGTAAGCAAATTTCAGAAACATTCTACCTCTATTACTTACGGCTCAAATAGTTGTACTTCATCTTACACAGAAACCAAGAGTGAATATATAGACATAGTCCTTCTTTTAAGATGGGGAATTCATTGATGGATTAAATAGACTACTAGCAACAAAGAATATTTCATTTCAAAAGTTTTACCTATGTCCCTGTTACTCAGCAGGAGATAACCTTCTTCAGCAAATGTTTTTTTTTCTACCACTTGCATATATTTCCAGTGGTTTAACAGAGTATATGTTACATATTCAAGAACTTCTGCAAAGTGACAGACAGATTTGACCTGATGACCATTACAAGCACCTCAATTGTTCAAACTAAGGGTCCTTTGATTTTGAGGCCAAGCAATATAAGCTTATTAATAAGCTAAAAAGTTTCTCTTAACACAAAGATCTATTTCTGTATCCAAGCCTCCAAACCCAAAAAAACAAGACCTATGGCAGAAACAGTATATTTAATTTTCTTTTTTTTTTTTTGCTAAACTGAGGACTTCTTTTTCTCTTGGGAGTTGATTGTATAGAATAGTTAGTTCTAAGGCAAGAAAGATAAGATTTGAGGACGCTACAAAAAGATTGATCTAAAGGACTACAGAACATACGTTGTAATTCACAATGACGCTGTCCATAGCATGTATCCTATGCTCTGAGTTCCCCTCACATCCCTATTTATATTCAGGACACAACACATACCACTCCAGTAATTTAAAGCAATATTATTCAGGTTATCCTTTAAATTATTATGATTAAATATAAATAGGTCAGTCCTACTCTTGCTTCTTCACTGACAAATTTTGGAAGCCAATTTTTATTTGATTATACATAGAAGCTGCATCTTCAAACATCAAGACACTCTTTGAATATCAGTGTCACAAATAAATAGGACTCAAAATTCAAAGATAAAAATGAAAAGCCAGTCTGTGAATTTGAGCTGAAAAGCTGGAATCATATGCAGTTCTAAATCACAACAGAAAGAAGACAGCTTTGCATATTCCTTTGTCCACATTAAAAAGTCACAAAATAATACAACCTTGCTGGTAAGCTTTGCTCTTAAATATAATACTAAAATAGCCCAGTTGGGTATAAATGAAAATGATACAGCACAGGTACTGTAATATTTTAATAACAATTATGACGCCAAACTGAATACAAAGTGCTCTGTACCTACCCTTAACCAATGCTACACGTTCTCCATGTGAGTGGTCACCTTAATTCAGTTATAGCTTAGCTGTCACAATCACTGCCTTATTCTATAAATTAATGTCATGATATGATGAATTTTATTATGGTTCCTATTAACCTTCTCTAATTTCACATCCTCCAAAACACTTATAAAGAATATTTTTTTCTGATCACCACATTTCAAAGGAGTAGTCATAACACATGCGACAAGATTTATCTTTTAGACCCCTTATGAAAGCAACTGTGAAAGGACAGTAGAACACAATATAGGTAATCTGGCATTTAATTTCCAAACAAAATCACCTAGCTCTATAAAACAAGATGTAGAACTGGTACAATATTCACAGCACTCTTCCACTAGTTTTTTTTTTTCTTAAATAAGTGAGAAATTTTGACTTAAAAAAGCAACCCAAAAATACTTCATGATTTTTTTAACACGAAAGTAAAAGTAAACTGATATTAATCATCTCAGGTTCAATGATACCAAAGCCCTGCCATAGCCTTAAGGCACAAAATTTGTAATTACTGCTTCAAAGATGAACACAGACTATATGGTCTTAACAGTAACAAATTGAACCATCTTGAACACAAGCAGCTGACGTAAAATAAAAGCAGTTGCATTAGTTGCAACAAAAAAAGCTTCTATAGCTATGTTGGTAATAAAAGGAAGAGTATGAAAAATATGGGCCCTCTCCAAAAGAAAACAGGAGACCTGGTTACCTGTGACATGGAGAAGGCTGAGGTATTCAATGACTCTTTCGCCTCAGTCCAGCCGCACTGGATATTTCTCTTCCTACTGGAAATCTAAATGGATTTCAGTATGATATCTCTTAAATTACTAGTAAGAGAATACTCTTTGAGAAGAATGGATAAAAAAAGAGTTACAAATGGATACATTAGCCTTACTACCTCCCACTGCCACCTTACACTCTAGAATTCATTGCTACTTACAAGCAAGCAGTTGTAAAACCCATTTCCATACACAAAAGGGAAATTAGAATCAACACATAAACCAAACAAAAAAAGAACATAAACTTATATGTCAGGTATCCCCATCCTTTATATTTGAAGTATTAAAGGGCATTGCTGGGAATTCAGAATGAGACAAAGACTGTAAACTGCCAGTAGTACTTGGGGCAGTGGCCATCCAAGACATGATACAGGAGTTTCTTTGTACAAAAGAAAACAAAACTCCATCAGAGAAGAAATGGACATTGCAGGTGGGCATTAGACATAACTTTTGGAGTTTTAATTACTTTTATTCCTTTAAGCACAGACTCTCAAACAAGCATTCTTTGGGAAAATGAAGTGACAGTCAGTTATAGCACAGCCAGACCACACACAGGAATTCTCTTTATCTGACTTCTAGCCATCTTTGTTGCTATGTTTGCGCTCAAATAGTAACTTCCTGAATTCTACTGCTTTCCAGAAAGAAAGAGAATATGAAGAGATGACAATATGAAAGAGGGTTTGAAAAATAAGAATAGCTTTTAGCATGACACAGAAAGAGGATACACACAGAAATCCACACCTTGATGTTTTACAGTACTTCTTACTTTAAGAAGTGTGTAGCATTACCTGTGGAAGATGAGTAGAAAAATCAAGCAGCAGTAGAAAGCAGAACACCTGGCTCTGCAAAGAGAGACGCATATGCTTCAGAAGAACATACTGTAGTGGTTATAGAGAGAAAAAGGAGCAAAGTTTCCCCAGGATGATGTTTTTCTGCTCAGTACATTGCAGATCTGAAGTACCTCAAGGACCAAACTTCCAGAGAGCTGCTTCATTTTCTTGGAAAAGGGGAGTAGCTAATCTACGTGACAATGCAGAGCTTAAGAAGTAATTCATGTTTTCATGAGATTATTAAAGACCAGGAAAGATACATCAGTCTTATTCCACAAGGAGAACTCTAACCATCAGGTTTGAAAATCGTATCTTAAAAAGTCACAATACGTTGAACGTAACTAGTGAGATTCCCTTATCCCAGGGGAGAGCGCGAAGTGAAAGGATGGCACGGGAAATACAGCTTTCTGACCACTGCCTGGTCTCGCTCACAAGAGAGAGCATTGAACCAGCTGCCAGACGGAGGGCAAGAGGCTGCAAAACCAACACCTTTCTCTTTATTCATGATCTTCCTTAACTGCCCGATCCAGCCTGCCTGAAAGCTGCTAGGATGCAAGCAGCCTTCTGTTAATTAAAGCAGCCTTTTGTTCCTTCACAGCTCCTGAGCAATCCAGTAAGAGGCCTCCCATCACTGCTCCAAGCCTCCCTTATTTTAAAGATAAGTGAACCGTTTTAGGTACTTGCTATTTATGCTTATTTAGGTACCAATTGTGCAACCGGAATGAAATTCAGTCAAAGGCAGATACAAACAAAACCAAATACGGAAGGTTCATTTCAATGACCAAGTTATAACAGCCCTCAATATTAAAAGTGAGAAGGCAGAATCACTTTAAGGTCTCTCTTAATGAGTGGTCAAAGTGTATTGAACACTCTTGAGATTATATAACTATACAAAAACCAGATTTTCTAGCTACTTATGTTCACTTAATAGAATATCACCTTAATTTATCTCATGATGTCACCTATCATCAACTTCCTGACAATTTATAGTGGAAGAAATTCTTCTCCTAATTATGTATTTATCTATATAATGTAATTTCTGTTCCTACTGAGGTATGTTCAGCTGAGCAATACTGCAGTTTAACAGTCTGGGGGGCACAAGGTTGGCAGGCACTGCAGTGAGATGCCTGTACCTGAGCACAATGACAGACAGTCTAAGTCTGAACTATTTATATATACTTGAGAAGACTCTGTAGAATCTACTGACTTGTGAGAATGCAACAGCGTTATCTGCATTAATTCCTTGAAATGGTCCCATTTTTTAATTTTATCTTAGTCATAATGGTACCCTCTGAAGTGATTTATAAAACCTACATGACATTTTAATCATCACTGGCAATGCCTTTCCAGTCTGGCAAGAAACCACCCACTCAACAAACAACTCACCTAAAATACACTCATGCAGCACAAAGTACACAGATTCTTTCATAGCCTCCTCCCTAAGAGCAAGAGTCCCTGGCATGTAGTCTATCAAAATCAAACATTTTCACACTTTTATTATTCCTGTTAGGAACATATAACAAATACTACATATCAAATATTGACCTTTAATTCACAGAAAAATGGTATAGAACCATAGAATAATTAGGGCTGGAAAGCACCTTAAGATCATGAAGTACAGAGATTCTTACTAGAGACATATGACTAAGAATTCCAGGTTAATTGTCAGTTCTGACTGTCATTAATCTCTAGTTTTGCTTGAGCTGCCTTTTTTTCCCCCTCATTTAATTTCCACAGACCATTGAAGGATTAGCTCAAGCTTATAAACCATTATAAACAAAAAGGGATTTCCCTACAATCCTGAACTGAAAGGAGTTCTTTTGAGCATGAGTTTGCTTTTACAGCATACTTGTTCTGTTTATAGGTCTTTATGTCCCAGTAACAATGAGGAAAGCATTTAAACTGGATTTACTATTTATATTAAGCCTTTTTTATTATATGTAAAGCATAACTCCTAGGGGTTTTCCAATGCTGTTTTCTCTCTTACTCAAAGAAAAATAAAAAAAAATATTTAAAAGGTCTTAAGTAGGCAAAAAGCAAACAAAAATCCAAATCAACCAATCTTTGCTAAAACATGCAGCAATCAGGATTCTCAGACAGAGTTTGCCTAACGTATATTCACAGGCAGATTGTTTTTCCAGCTTGCTTAAGCAGGCTAAGAACATTTTTGTCTGAAACTCAACCCACGTCCTTAGAAACTTTAGCAGTAGACTACTGCTAACATTAAGGGACAGTTCATTTTGTAAGGACAGCAAAAGAGTAGCTCTTCCATCCACTGCATCAGGAATCTTGGAAGCCACAACCCTAAATCTGTGCCAAACATCATTTGCATGGAGAATCTTCTGTTAGCTCCAGGTGAAAATGAGATGAAGCCACACTGCAAGAACAAAAGTCAGCCAGAACTGCAGTTCCTCCTCATCTTTGAAAAAACAGATTCTACTTAACAGCACAGAACAATGTATGTACTAACTGAGCATGGATCAAAAACAAAGAAGAGGAAAAGGGGAACAAAAAGACTTCTGGGCTTTAGAATCTTAACAGTTTATTAGAATAGTTTCTTAATGAATATAAAACAGTGAAAAAGCAGAAAGAAAACCAGTACTTATATCAAATGGCCTAAGTCTATTGTCTCCGATAAAGATTATAAAACAATGGTATATGAATAAAAAACAAGAGTACTTTGAAAAATTAATCTTGGCAAGCTCTTCCAGATTCACCCTTTTCACTGCAATTGCTTTTAAGCCACAAAAATGTCATGAACTTCATATGATATTTCATATGAAGAAGAAAAGGTACTGCAATTCATGAACTGTAAAGGTATGCCAACCTTCCACATTTTCATCCCACACAATTAGTAGCATAAAAGATAAAATATACTTTCAAATCTAATAGACCTATCATTTTAAACAGAACTGAAGCCTAAGCAAACACAAGGCAAATACCAGGTTGTCAAGACTTGTAGTAAAACTAAAATACACTAAAATAGGCTGAAAAAACCACAGGAGGAGTTCACTAAGAATTTCAGCTGCATCCAAAAAAATTATTACTGCTTTAACAGGAACGAATGAGTTCCAACTAAAACCACCGAAAGAACACAAAGGTTCTGACACCACCTGCACTGTGATGCCCTTTACCACCCCAGTCATAGAAATATGGCACCATCCCCCCTGCCATAAGCACGGACACCCCACACTAAACCATGCCTCCCAAGGCTTCGTCCAACCTGGCCTTGAACACTG
>JBCJKH010055336.1:30723-45285 GCA_039877255.1 Loriculus beryllinus | reverse complement strand
ATATGACCCAGTGCTTCAGGTAAAAACTGATCATGCGAGGTTTGTCCATTTGCCTGCTCTCAGTGAGCGTGAAAAAAAATCTTATTCCTAAATGAACTGTGATCTCTGCCGACTTTGATTACTTCAGATATATTTCTGTAACTGCTAAGGGGAAGAAAATCAGAAATAAAAGTGCTCTAAACCTTTAATACCTTTTCTTTTGTTGAGAATCTATCCTGCCCCTCCCATCAGCTTATTCTGCTATGCCAAATCTCTCTTATGAAATTCCCCAATTTTGGCCAATTGACTCAAGCACTCCCCTAATATGCTCTTGCAATTGTAAGCACTCAGGGGTTCCACTAAAAGGGTGGCTGGATGCAGCTTCAGGACTAATTGTATCCTATAAGTTATAGAATTATGCACCAACAGCTAAAAGGACACAATTACAAGATGAACTATTGTGACACACACTGTGTAATGTCATACAATCAAATGCAATGTTTAGTAAACATGAACTTCTTTGTCATTTTGTATTTATTTATACAGGTTTAAAAAAAAATAAAGCACACATTTAAAAATATCCCTTTCTCCATTGTGTCTCTGCAGCATTATGCAACTTCTGATGGGTAAGCAATGACTTGGACAGTGCTTGGGGGAACTAGGTGATGAGTAGCGAAGAATATGCAGTGCCTGTTTGATTGAATTACAGCTGCAAAGACAGGGCTACAGCTTTTCAGAGAGAAAAGGAATAACTTACCAGGGGTTAGCTAGGTCGGAAAACCAAATTTCTGCAGAAGTAGGAGCCTTAACTAGGTCACTGCTTAAAGGACTGTGTTTTTCCAGCAATATGTTTACGGCCCATTGTGCCAGTAATGAACTGCCAAAGGGTTTCTAATGCCTGGGTTCTCCTCTTGGCCACAAAGCTGGAGGGAAAAGGAAAAGAGAAAAAAGTCTTCCAAGTGTGGCTGGAGATCAAGTAAAGCTCCAACATGTCCTAAAAACAGGGAGGTGATGCTCAGCTCTGCAGAAAACCAGGCTCCTGCCAGATTGCCCAAGGATCCAGATTGTCCCATCAAGTCTCCATAACATGCAAAGGCACTGCTCCACTGACCTCCAGCAGGACTGTCCCCTTCTTCTCTGGGAGTGATGATGCACATTTCCAGACAGCTCTGTCTTTCTTCAGAGAAGGATTTTCCTAGCACTTTGCCTTCCCACACTGTCATCCTCCTTCTCTCTCCTCATTTATTCTCATCCTCATTTAGCTCACAGAAGATACTCCAGTGAAAAAGGTGATCTCAGCCCATTCCTCTCCAGTCTAAGCCAACACAACTTCCACTGGCAAAGGAAAGCAACCTGTAACTCTGGCAAAATGAGCAACTTTCTGCTTTCCTCACTAAACCACAGTAACAGAGAAAGATGATCTAACCACTGATACCCAAAATGCTGCTGAGCAAGCAAGGGGCAAAATGCTACCCAGTTTTTGCAAAAAATGTGCTGTGAGTCAAGTGTAAGTACAATGAGTGCTAGAATTAAATCATATGTGGGGGGGTTATATCATTATTTTTTCCGGTGGTTACAAAATCAGTCTTTTTTTGTGGTAGCAGTCTTGGTCTGTGCTTTGTACACGAAGCAATTAGAGTGTCAAAAGGCACTATCTGGGGGGAAGGTGGTGAAGTGATTATGAGATTTAATTGTCTTCATATCCCAGAATCAATGTGGCACAATAGGAATTATCATGTCAAATTTCAACTCCATCTCTGTACTCTATCACTACACATTTGCACTGTATATGTGTGTATGCATATATTTTGTATGCTCAATGTTATTCTTAGCAGACACAAGAAAAGGTGATCCCACGTGGGCTGTCCAGGACCGGCTCTATTCAACTTTCACTACTACTAGCATGGATAGTGGAAGTGTGATTATATTAATAAAATATTGTCTAAGCAGGAAGAGACTGTAGAATTGCAAAAGTTGAGAACAGAGGTCAAAATGCACTTGATCCGTTGGGACAGTGATGTGAAATCAACAATAAGAAATGTGGAAACAGGCAAATCCATAGGAGAAAGAGTAACCAGTGGTGTGAACACAAGATGTGGAAAAACTGATTAAACAGCAACTTTGCAGAAAAGTATCTGTGGTTGCACTTGGTCACTGCTTCACCATGAGTAAAACCTGGTTATGTTACAAAGCCACCACACCTAATTATTACCCAACTTATTAAAAAAGTAACATACAGAATAAGACATGGAAGACATATTCTTTTTCTTTTTTTCCTTGGAACTGATGATTCTTCAGCTGAACACTGTGAGCATGATGCTTGGAAAGAGTACCAAATTGAATGAGAATAAGGAATCAGGAAAATACACCTGCTGCAGGAAAGCCTACTTAAGTCTAGGAGAGGTGAATCTGGGGAGAATCACAGTAACTCTTTTCTGTATGAAAAGAATATGTAAGGATAGATATCAAATGTTTCTTGTGTCCCCTGAAGGTGGGACAAGACAAAATCAGCTTAACTTGCAGCAAATATAATTTAATTTGCATGCCCTGATTCCAAGAATAGGTATGCAGTGGGAATATGCTACCTAGGCTTTCTGTGGAGCCACCTTTAGCAGGTTTCAAAGAACAGGTTACACACACAACAAAAAAAAAAAAAAAAAGCTTGAAGCAACCTAGATACTGATTCAGCCTTTTCCACAAGAATCCAGGTTTTTCCAACTCATATATGGTATAGCAATTTAGGTTGCCCTAAGATGTCCGTTTAAATTGGCTCAGATTGGGTATTCAGAAACAGAGGCACCTAGAATTGCTTGTCATATTACTTAATGGAAAAGCTGGATTCTTGGCCTGTACAGGCTGGGATGTGTTAAAAAAATGGGAGATTTATGGATCTGTAGCTAATACTTTTAAGTATGGCAATCTAAAAATTTGTAGCAATTTAGCCAGAAGTAAGCGGAAAAAATGTGATGTCTTCAACTGTTTTCTGATGCACTTTAATATGTAGCTGTGAAATTCAAGCTTTTTGGCTCACAGGAAAAACTCTGCCATAAAACATTCAGTAAGGATGGTCCAGAAAGAACAGAATAAGAGAAAAGAGACAAATTCATTTGCTGGATAGTCAATCATTTGAAGTTTAGAAGAGAAATAGCAGGCTAAAGACTTCCTTAATTTCTTTCTTGTAAATCAGTCTTTCAGTGGTTAATGAGTTCCTATCAGCCTATGCAAATAATTCACAATGAATAATTTATCTGAAGATTTTTTTTTTTGTTTGTGGGATATCTAAAAGCAAATTGGTTCCCTCACACATATTAATTATTCAAAATTATGTTAGCACAGCTTCAGGTGAGTGTGTTTTCACTGCAGTTGCTTTGCTCCACATTTGAGTATTCATACCACCTGCCTCAGGCAAGTGTCCCACTAGATTCCTTTTATCCTCAGTGCAAAGATTCCTTTCTGCTTTCAACAGGCTCTGCAGGATCTCTGTCTCCACTGATGCAGTGTAGGGTGCTAACCTCGAATTTGAGTATCTGAATTAGATGTGAGCATCTGGATTAAGTAGGCCAGTGGGAATTACTGCCAGAACCAAACTAGGGACCCTCTTGGGGTCCCACTTCCTGAATTAGCTGGCTGAAAAGAAGCAAGATTAACCAGAGAAATAGAAGCAGCACTCCTCCAGGCATCCCATTTCTGCCTTTTATGTCTCCTGTATCTTCCATAGTTTTGGCTGAGCTATTCTCATTCACCGTGAGTCATAGAATCACTTAGGTTGGAAAAAACCTTTAAGATCACTTAGTCCAACAGTGTATTTTATATATGCTTACACTTGTTTTTCACACAAGTGGTAGGAAAAGGATTATGACTTTAGTCTCAAATCTCATTTTAATAGTTCTACCTAGAAGAAACTACAACTGTACTGGAAGTGTCCCCCATTTCAGATCAACAAGGAGAGTCAGGTATAGTACATGGATCAACAGGAACAACTCTTGTTCTGCTTCTTGGAACAAAGAATTAATGCATGTATTAAGAACTTTCAATTCACCTCTGTCATGAAATTTTGGTGTGCCAGACAGACCAGCTAACACAGCAGGTATTTTTTCTGTCACGTAACAAACACTCTGAGGATGCCAAATGATGTCAGAGAACTGTCAAGGTCCTTCAGTAAGCAAATTCTGAAGAGAAATGAAAGCTTAAACAGGACTACAGTTATTTTTCCAGATGTACTCAGGTCTTTAGATGATTGCATTACATGGAGATAGTTCTATAAATTTCCCTGTGACTTGAATTGAAACAATTAAGGGGTTCAGTAATGGAACACTATGAAGTGTTTGTGTTGCAAGCAGCACTTGATAGCATGACCAGCTGTATTAGATGTCTAATGGGCCTAGCTCCATCAAAAGCAATCTTTAAGCATGTCTTTTTATAATGTTTTCAGAATGGAGAATATCATATGCACCACAGCATCCGGTTTTACAGAATCATCTTCCCTCACAAGCCCACCTCATACTTCCTCTTTCACCATTTCAAACTGCTAGAGAAAATCATTCAAAGTTACCAAGAACACATCTATTCACAAATGGAAAGGCTGATTCTCTTTACTGCAAAAGACAGGCCATCTAAAACTGTTGACTATTTGTGGCCCACCTATTAATGCAAACGTGGGAGAGCTTAAACAGTGGAAATAAAAAGAAGCAAATGGAAGAACAGAAAACATGCAAAGAAAGAAAAGAGATTAACAGAATAGGGGGAAAGAGAAGCAAAGAAATAAATGTAGTGAGGAGGGGGAAAAGAGAGAAAGAAAAAAAAATCAAAATAAACCTTAGTGATGCCCTCAGTAAGAAGGATAAAACAGTGGAGAAAAAAATGTTTGTAAAATGTGGGGATGATATTGGATTTTAATAATTCTGAGAAAACAGAAAATGGTGTCAAAATCCCAGTAATTGAATTTTCTCATTGAAAAGCCAGTGACAGCTTTGCTTAAATGTTTAGCCACATAAAATCAAACTGCACGTCTCTGACTGTGTGTATTCCTCAATAAAGTCAACAAGAATCAATAGCAAGAGCAACATTCAAATCTATGTTATTTTCATTGCAGAAAATGTAAACACAATACTCCTTCCATACCTGCACCGTTTTTCTGTCTCTCTGTAGCTTCTAACACACTCCTAACATATGTCTGTCTCAAAACCACTCTTGTTAGCCTTCCTCTATCGGTGGCTTCCAACTGAAGAGAAGCCAGAAATGGAGAGCTCACATATTGTCTGTTCTTAATAAATAATCATTAAAAGATAGATCAGCAGCACCGCAGCATTCTCCAACACTTAGTCTATTTGCCTTGTGTCAGCTGCTCTGTACTTTCTCACTATTCTTGCACAATTGATGCTACTTCTTGCATAATACCTTTTTGCTGGACAAGGTTTGCTCTTATCTGAAAAATATTGTAAACTCATTCAAATTTCATGAATCCACACTGGGCCTAATGCAAACTAGCAAAGAAGCAGTACAGGAAAATCAAATAAATGGTAAACTGACACCTCTCCACTACCCATCAATAGCTGTTTTGCTGCTTCTTTTAACTGCTACCCAGGCCTCTCTAGCCCCTTCTTTGCAAAGGATGCTGAAAAATTTATGAGTAGCCAAAACTTAATCGTTTCTTCCTCTTCAAGCTTACAACATACCCCATAAAGTAAGCATTCAAATGATTTGATCGTCATACTGAGACCATATTTCTTGAACCGCTGATGTTTCCATTCATCCTCTTGATGAATCTGAAAGAAGAACCTGCAAACAGTGGCCAGACAAGGTAGCAATAATGTCATTTAAGAGTAGGGAAATACTTCCCTCGTGGCACCAGTTCAAAGCCCTCTTGGCAGTTTAGACAAAAGCTAAACATTGCTATCATGACTGAAAGAGGTTAGATTTAGATTATATATAAGAATTCGATATAAGGAAGAAATTCTTATTCGTATAACACCACTACTATGAGGGTGGTGATACAGTGAAACGGGTTGCCCAGAGAACCTGTGGCTACTCCATTCCTGGAAGTGTTCAAAGCCAGGTTGGGTGGAGCTTTGAGCAACCTGGTCTAGTGGAAGGTGTCCCTGCCCATGGCATCTTTAAAGTCCTTTCCAGCATAAACCATTCTATGGTTCTATGATTCTGTAAGAACCGAAGCTGTGCCAGCGGGCAGGGTTACTGCAGGCACAGCTACTGGCAGGATGCCCAATCCCCCTGCCTGTCTTGTGGTACATGAAGAGATCAGTACATTACACTCTGTGAATCAGCATGAGTGCGAAACACTAAGATTTGAAAGCACATCCTAAAATATTATGGGCTAGGGTCTTCAAGACCATCTTGTCAGTGCAAAAGCCTAATGATTCTCCATCTTATCATTAGTCTAGATACCAGAGCCACAACAATCTGTAGGAACTGTAGGCTCCTCTAAATGCCTCATTTGGGATGGGAAGACAAATAATATGCAATAATGTTAATCAGCCAGAAGGAGTGACTTACAGTCTTGTGTACTTGTATTTTGAACTCTAACCACAACTGAGCAAGGGAACAAATTCAGATTTGTTTACAAGTGGCCCATACAATCAAAAATATCTATATGCAGGCCCTCAAACAGGAGGAGCATTTGTCTCCCTTTTAAAAATCAAGGCTCCCAAACACATATTACCGAAGGAAAGAAAACTTAATATTTCCCCCTAGAAGTCTTTTAGCAAAAGAATGTGTCACAATGATGTACAGCAGGTAGGGCAAGAAAAAAAATTGATATGATAAAAATACTGAACGAAGATTATTTTTACAGACATTGTCACTTAATATTTTTTTATTATCGTGCAAAAGCATGTCTTCGATTTGCAAGATATGATCCTTTCCATAAATACTGCATTAATTGTAAAATGCTGGGTGGTTAGCAGAATAATCCATCAAAAATGAGAACAAGCAGGTTCCTTATTTAGAAAGGGAAAGAGTTCACCAAAGCTAGGAGATCTGGTGAAATGAATAAAGAAAATTGTCCAGATTTTTCAATCACTGTAGTTGTGAGGAAAAACCCTTTCTGGATATCTCCCATTTATGTGCCCATTCTATACCTGCACAGGCTGAGGTTTCTCATACACAGAAAGCAGCACACATTAATCATGAGGAAAGGAGGGCCTGGAGCTGCAGTACACCACTCCACATGAAAAACCTCTAAAATATGCCAGTGCCAAATCTGCTTGGGCTGAAAATTATGTACTGTTCCTAGTGTTGCATATGAAAAGAGTAAAATTAGTTGCATGCTCTCTGAAAATTTGCTGCAAATCTGCTCCAAATTTCTTCACATTTCTGCCCTACCAAAGCATTGTCATTTTGATAGCTGCCTTAGGCATGCTCCTCCTGTACCTTTCCACGAGACTTATACAAGTCCGAACTGCCTTTCTCATGCAAGCTCAGCTCAGTGAAATTGCCAAAGTGAATAAGGAGAGCAAGATTTCCTCATTACCTCATAGGGAACTCATCTGCTGAGATTTCATTCTCTGAAACGTACAGCTTCTGTTCCTGAACCCCTCCACATGGCTACACACCTAGGCACAATGCTAATCTGACTTTCTGACACACTGCTTGCTCTGTGTGTACACCTGCCAAATGGTGGTATTAGGTCTGTGTATTAAGCAATAAAGCCTGCTTGTTGTCATACTAGAGAAGAAACAGCCTCGGCCACGTTCCCAAGCATTTATTCTTTTTCTGGAGTTCCTCAGGTATTTTGGTGCCAGCCATACATCACAACTTTAAGAGCTGAGGTGACAATTCAAAATATGAAAATCATTGCAGAGTAAACGAAGCAAATGATTATTTTTGACAAATACGCATGAGTGTGGCACTCAGAAATCTGGCTTGAATGTCTCTAAATAATTAAATTTATCTACCTCAGTAACTATATTTGCATTGCAAATTGAGCCCTGCTACATATGTACGTACCTACTGGCATCTAAACTCTCACTGACTGCTATCTCTAAAGTGCACAAGCACCTTTGGACAAATTCATTTCAGTGCAGACAGCACCCAAGGGTGGGAGCACTTGGCACTGCTTGGCAGAAGCATTTTCCCAGTTGCCCTCATTGCTATTTCTTTCACTGCCTTTAACGCTACTCTCTGTTCTGTGGCGCAACCATAACCCAAGCAGCAGCTGGTGGTGCTGAGCACAGGGCTCCTGAGGCAAGTCTGCCTTTGCAAACCTAGCTGAGCTCCATCCCATATGTGTTGTGGTATTTGTTAACTACCTGGCCATAAACTACCCTCTCTGCAATGCTCCTATTATGCTGAAAGAGCATCCAACACTGCTGGAGTTAATTCCTTATGTTGTTTCCATCTTTGTTCCAAGCTCCACCAGTGCCTCCCTTATTACAAGTTACTCAAATTTCATTGTAGAGACAGAATTATCTATCCCTCTATGTACTCCCTAGCATGAGTGTTTTCCCCAAAATGATGGCTTTGTTCTCACAAATGTCCTGTGAGATGAAGAGACTTCCATATGTCCATTTTACAAATAGAGGCTTGTCCAGACATAGGAATGTCAACAGGTCTAACACATTTGAAACATTTACAGTTTGACTTTCTTAGGGAACATGGCATTTTATTGCACTATATTTCTCCAGAGCAAAGCAGAGCTCTCCTGATCTCCATTGGAAACTCCAAGTGTTCTTCATTTAATTTCAACAAGTCAGACTGAAGGGCTCAGATAAGAAATCCAGAAATTGAAGAACACACAGGCATCACCTGTGAAAAATGTCAGTGAAGTGATGTGATTTAAATCCCCATGGAATTCAGGCAGCGTCAGGAAGAAAATCAAGTTCTCCAGGGCAGTATTTAACAGCCCATCCCAGGAGACTTCCTCTTGCTCCATCTTATTCACTGCACACTTTCCCAGTTTCTGCAGCAAATAAGGCAGAGGTACTGGAGGTGACAGCCTTTCTCCCCATAGCTCTGGTACATCACCCAGTCTGTATACTCTGAACTATTTCCAAGTCTGTTGGAAATACTGTGCGGGAGCGGGCAACCTGAGACTGCACTTGTTACATTCAAGTGAGTAAAGTCAGGTATTCACAGGTAAACTGCTTGGTATTTTTAATTTGTCCTATGTCTCACCCTGTAAGCAACCCCTTATGACAAGTGAGGAAGGGGCTAGGAAGTTCTCAGGTTGCATTCACACAGCCTCAGACTCCCTAGTGAGGCAGAAATAATCCCTTGTTCAGGTGTGTCCCAAAGATGCCAATGAGAAATGGCCATTCTGGTTTCTTAGCAGAGGGAGCTACTCTCTGCAAAGGCAGTAAGTGAATTTTTACCTTTGCACACATTATCCTGACCTTCTATTCCTCAGGCCAGGATCCATCCTTCTGGCAGCTTGTGACTTCCAATGCCTGAGCTGTCTCCCCAACCTCAGGGCTATGTCCTGCTTCCTGCTGCTGCCTCCTCATTCCCACCCGTCCCTCACGCGCTCCCACATCCCCCTCCACCATGTGTCCCTGCCCATGGCAGGGGGGCTCTAACTACATGATCATAGAATCACAGAATCATAGAATAGTTAAGGTTGGAAAGGACATTAAGATCATCCAGTTCCAACCCCCGTGCCATAAGCAGGGACACTTCACACTAAACCATGCTACCCAAAGCTTCGTCCAGCCTGGCCTTGAACACTGCCAGGGATGGAGCACTCACAACCTCCCTGGGCAACCCATTACAGTGCCTCACCACCCTCACAGTAAACAGTTTCTTCCTTATATCCAACCTAAACTTCCCCTGTTTCAGTTTTAACCCATTACCCCTTGTCCTGTCACTACAGTCCCTAATGAAGAATATATACACACATCTAAGACTATATAGATAGATACTACGCAGTTGGCCTAATATCATAGCATCCCTAGAGGCCCCCTTCAGATACTGGAAGGCTGCTGTGAGGTCTCCACACAGCCTTCTCCAGGCTGAACAGCCCCAACTTTCTTAGCCTACCTTCATACAGGAGATGCTCCAGTCCCCTGATCATCCTTGGGGCCCTCCTCCGGACTTGTTCCAACAGCTCCATGTCATTTTTATGTTGAGGACACCAGAATGATGCACAGTGCTCCAAGTGATCAATGATCTTAAGGTCCTTTTGAAACCAAACCACTCAATGAGTCTATGGCCACACACACAGGGAGAATGCACAGCCCCATGTACACAAAATGAAGTAAAACAACAGAAACCTCAGTCTTTCAGGGTAATTTTTTCAGGGCAAGCAAGGGACAAACCCTGACACCAGCCCAGTCCCTCTCTCAGCTGTCCAGCCCAGCTCTAGAGCTCTACCTGTACTAAAATGTTTAGAGCTTTTTCACATGAGCAAGACAGTCATCTCTTTCTTGGAAACAGCCAATTTGTTTCAGAGAATAGAAATTGTGCACACATTTTGACAGTGAAGGTTTTAAATATAAACTGTTAAATTTTGGCAAAGTTATAACACAGAAAAACAATTATATGAATATTGCTCTATCCTAGAGTAGGCTTGATTACTTGGCTACATTATTTAAGGAGAGCTTTTACAAACAGAAAGAATATGCTTGTGAGCTCTGGATAACCAGATAACCTCTGCTGACAAAACAGTAACTAAATGACCACACTCTTTACTGTCATCTTCTTCTTCTGGTGGCCATCCTCTGCTGGTCAGAGACTGTGGGGTAAATTTTCTCTGTAGAGTCCTTTCTGTGTAACTGAAAGTAAAACCCAAAGCTTTCTAGCAGCACTTCCAATTTATCCTTTCCACTAATAGGCAGCACCCTCTCCAAAATCTTTTCATCTTTCTCTACAATACTAAATTACATGGACCTAATCCCAACTGAATCAAATGATTGTGCCCATCTGTACTGCGAAGGGACTTTCAAACAGCTTCAGTCAAAGCAAGCAGTGTCTGTTCTGCAAACATCATACCTTCTTCCACACCTAAAAGCGGTGATGGCTGACTGACAAGCATTATTTTTATGATATTAGGCCAACTGCGCAGTATCTATCTATATAGTCTTAGATGTGTGTATATATTCATTTATTTATTATTAATAAATAATATATTAAAAGAATGTAATGTAATAATAAATTATCTAGTGGGTTTATTTATTCATATAATTGATTTCTAATCTGTTAGACCAACTACAGATTTAGGTGTATGTAGAAGTATAGGGCAACTGTAGGCTATCATCTGGTACCATCTGTCATAGTTACTGAACCTGTGGGTGCTACAAAGATTAGAGACAGCCTTGGGGAGGAAAAGAGGTTCATGTGGGAGGGCTCCAAGCATTTTTAGAAGGAGTTTTGTCAAATCTGTCAAATTCAGCAAATGAAGAAAGGATGTTATGCTGATTCCAAGTGACTCCATTACTGCAGCTGGATACAGAATGACAGGTAGCCATGCTGCATGATCATGGTGGACAGTCCTACACCAACTGGGTTGCAGCATCACCTTTCAAATGCAGACAGACCCAGCTTTCTGAGGCATGTCTGGATTGCTGTTTAGGCCCAAGCCTGAGGTCTGGAGCCAGAAGCCAGCCTGGTAAGGCTCACAACCTGCCTCTCTGCTGTGACAGCCAGACTAATCAGCACCTACCCAGCTTAAGACAAGCCTGTTTTCCACCTGGACCCTGTGCACCTATAGCTTTCAGGTTACCTTCAGCAGCAAAAGGGAATCTTTGGAAAATGGTTCAAGCTGGGCAAGTGTTCATTTGCAAAATAGCATGCAAGATGTTGAAGGAGCTTCTGGCTCAAGCGGAGCTCCATCTCACTCATCGGGGGTGCCGTGACCACTGCTAAAACAGCTCAAACTTATTAAAACAGCATTGGGCTCTTTCAGATGTCACTGCCATACCCCACATTCATTCATGGCTGGTGGTTGGTACCCCAGCACTAGAGGCACAGTATTTATAGAGAGATTTCAAATTCCCTGTGTGTTACCAAATGGGCTGGTCTAGCAGGAGGTAGAAGGTTTCACCAGTCCAGCAGAGAACCACAAGCTTGGGCTGACAGTCTCAAAAGGAAAACAGGTGAAGGACCTGAAGCCTGCTCCCAAATCCAGGGCAAAATTAATGATTAATGTAGCAGCCACAGACCTAATCATTAATAAAAATAATGACACCTCATCTGTCATCTGTGCTTACTGTATGCAACAAATCCACATCACTTAGGGCCGGCCAGCCCTGGCTCCGCAGTGTTTCTGAGGACAGCAGGAAGGACTTTGTCGTACTCTCAGTAGCAAAGCCCAAGATGAGGCAAGGCTGCAGAAAGGTGTCCCACATACCCTGGCTGGGCAGGCCAGCCAGCAGTGCAGGCAGCACATCCCAGGCCCAACAGTGATAGAGGGTCGAGCGCAGGCATCTGGAGCTGGTGGGCTTATTCATGACTGCCCATTTGGCTGAGGGAAAACATCCTGACAGCCCTGCACTCACAGAAATCACACGAGGCCACATAAGGTTGTCCTTCAGAATTACAGGATCTTTTAAATGGAAAACATACATCTTTTATGCTCTGATTTCTGAGTCTTTGGAATCCCCCTGTCCAAACTGGTCTCTGACCATGACAGCCTCCTAATAACACAATATAGTAATGTGACTTGGATAGGGGAGCTTCAAGGAGAACACCCAAAGGTTCAACTCCCTCAGGAACCCACCCAAAGTGGGCAGCACCAGGAAGGAATTGCAGGCAGATTCTCAGCACGCTGCTCACTGAGGGATGCTGCCCTCTCTAGCCATCAGGACCTTCACTATTCTTCAATTTCCAATCCACTGTTTCTCATCAAAGTGACAGGTGTGAGGCAATGGATCTCAATTAATGTCTGTTGACTGCTTGGATGGAAGTTGACAGACTATGAAATGCTGCTATTGAATGCACAAAAATAACTAAAGAGAGGATGAAGTGGATATATATACATAAAAAAATACAATTATGTTATATATGTATGTATGTATATATAATATCTTTTCTCAAGAAGCCAATGAAAAATTATTGGCTTTTATCTCCTTTTGAGACAGTTAGGTACACTGACAATTATTCCACTGCTTGTTACAGGAAACACTAGAGTGTCTCATATGTAAGTGATGCCCTTCTGGAAATAATAATCTTTTGACATAATGTTATATATATGCTTCTTTGTTCAGGCATCCTGCAGGTTAATAAAATCAAGAGCCAGATGCCTTGAGACAAACTGACTATTTCCTGTCAATAAAATGTAATGCTGAACACTTAATTTATAGGAAACACTGGTGCCATTAAGTGCTTTGGGTTGCCTGTGCTGCTCATCCCTTTGGAAGAACTGTTATTGTTGCAGCCCTACTATCGTACAGTGTTAATCTGTAAGCATAGAAGAGTTTATCAAAATAAGAAATGACAGCAGTATAAGATGCTCCTGCACTGACTTTGAATTTGCTTAGTCACTCTCCAATTCATTTTCATCTACAGGATTCACTATATTCACTCATAAAACCAGGGTAATTTTACACATGCGTGAATAATGATAGTGCTGTGCAGCTGTTTGGCACTGCTTTCTGAAATGGCATTTGTGATGGTGAAGATCCCCCTGATGAGACTAAATGCTCATCTAACCAGCCACGCAGTTGTTAATAGACAACCTGAGAGAAAAAAAATTCAGGAAAAGTAGTATATATATATATATATATATATATATAAAATTAAAACCCCTTCTGTCATCCCATATTTTTCTTGCATATTTATAATTAATATAAGGGTAATTCTCTTCTCCAGGCTTAAGAGCATCTGGTTTAGAAATTATGCTCCAGCCTAGTTTGAAATTTATCAGTGATATTCATTTCAAGTAGCACAGTTAATTTTGGAAGACCTGTTGCCATGCCATAGTTAAGCTTCATTATGTTAATCATGTTGTTTAACATGTGAAACACGTGTTATCACCCTCAAATGTTTACCACATACACTTTTTAAAACTTGACATTTATGAGGGGTTTCAAAAAAAAACAGTAATTTACGCTCTAAGTGCTAAGTAATTAAAAATTAGTGCAAAAAATCCCATGTTTTGAGTTTTGTGATTTTTTGAAGCCCTTCTACGTTGACAAGGTCAAAACAGAAAAAGAGAAAACATGCAAATACTGAACATTTGGTGGCTTCTCAGTTGCTCTGGGCTTATTTTACTCACTAACAGCAGTGTTCAGAATTCAGTTTTTCAGCAGTCAGCCAACAGAAAACAAGATTTCTGACAATTTCTCTTATTCTTCAACACAATATGAGAAGCCATCTTAACCAGGCCAGAAAGGAAGTATGATGGGATCTGCTCACACAGGACCCTTCTTAAAGCTCCCTGCCTCCAAAGCCAAGGAGACAGAAATAATCTCTTCTGAGTCTTTTCGTTTAACATCAAAAAAACATTTGGGGTGCATTTGCTGACATTTTTTAAAGACAGGTGGAAGATATGAATTGGATATCAACTGGTTTAATGGAAATGAGAAAATGAACATGAGTCGGCTTCAGTGTGCGCTCACAGCCCAGAAAGCCAACCATATCCTGGGCTGCATCAAAAGGAGCGTGACCAGCAGGTCGAAGGAGGTGATCCTGCCC
>JBCJKH010055336.1:0-14513 GCA_039877255.1 Loriculus beryllinus | reverse complement strand
CCACTCCAGCGCAGCAGAGCTCCTCCATGATGTGGTGTTCCGAATGAGCCCAGGGTACAGCAGTAACCACCTGGAGTCCTTCCAGCTGAAAGAAGCTGCTAATATCTGCTTAAAACCTGAATACTTCTAAATAAACATCAGAACAGATGTGGATTTTTAGTCAGGATTGACATTCTCTTGCATTCATACTGCAAAAGTTTTATTGCAATCAACACCTCTGAGATTTCAGTGATGGTGGTAATGAAAAGAGAGGATTTCGGGCAGCATCTGAATGGCCTCCAGAAGGCCAGCACCTTTACCTGTGAACCTGTGACTGATGTAGATATTAACATCTCCTCAACCACACATAGTAGCTTTGAGTAAAAAAGCATTTCACGACATTAACCTTGGTAATTAGTCTCCTGTATCACCTTCTTTAAAGGGCACACACTGAGAAAAGGGCAAGGAAATTAACCCTTCTTCCTACACTTTTTCTCAATTCCTAAGTAAGAGAGAAATTTCACATTGATGCCTGACAGCCCTCCAATGGTTGAACCTTTGGTTGTCTACTCTTTTCCCTCTCTTAAGGAGGAGCTATTTTTTTGGCTTTTGTGTAAGATGTTCATTTCAAGATCTCTTGGCTGAAATAGCCCCCCTATGTTTTCTTTCCTTATTCCAACATGCTTTCACAATAGCTTTGTGTACACCTCGTGAAGCAACATGCATAGCCAAGAAGTTTGGATAGCTCTGCCCATCTGCCCTCTCTTCATCACTACTTAGCATGGGGAAGTCTCCATGATACTTCCAAGATATATATCACAAAGGTTTTTACCTTATTTGTTGCTGTCTTGATTGCTGAATAGTTTGGAGGAAACCAGCCAAAGCTGCAGGGGCTAATAAAAACTTCCTCATTTAACGACAACTCTTTACCCACTACAGATTTCAGAATCACTCAGTTTGTTCTGTCTTAATCTGTCTTCTGGCTTCATACCGCCCCAGATAAAAAAGCCTGTGTTGGATATAAACAGCATATATAAGCAACCAAAACATCTTACTATAACACCACGGACTGGGGATAAAGAAGTGCAAGAAACATGGCATACAATTGGTAAGAAAGCAGCACATCCCCACACGAACACTCTTCCTTCAAAACCAGGATTTCCTGAGGTGCCATCATGTGAGGAACCTGCAGCACAGGCTCGGTAAGAAAACAGTGGGAAAACCTGCTTTTTCTGAAGGAGCTGATACAGTGTCACTGCCATAGGGAGCTGTTGAGTGGCAGCTACCTATGGTGAACACCAAACACATTTTTACACTATGAAACCATGTCTTTTTAGTAAAAAAATAAATAAATAAATAAATAAAGGAAGTTGCCTGCTGGAGGTTATTTAGATCCATAGTTCCTGTGCAAATTTTGATAGGTAAAGAGGTTCATAATATAAATGCTGACAGATCTCTAACTATAACATCCTAAACTGTGACATTATAGCAGCCTGCACTGAAGTTTACACACCCACACAATTTCAGTCCTAGCCCGGCTCTTGGGACTGCTGTATCCCACTTTATAAAGCAAATGTAACAATTATCTGGATACTGAAGGATAAGCCTGGACAAGTTACATGAACCTTTTAATTAAAGCACATTCTGACAAAAGATCAAGAAGAGAATAGTGAGGTGACATCCATTAAAAAAGTGTGGAGACAGCTCTGATATATTTTTCCAGTCGTAGAAAAGGTAATTGGATGAAGTGAAGGGGAAACAAATTCAATGTGATAAATGCAATGGATATTTATTGGTACAAAAGATTAGCTGAAATTACCTTCAAGCACAAGCTTGATGCTAGATATGATAATTTGATCAGCTGAAACTGCCTTTCCCTTTTCCATTGTATCAACTTCTTTTATTATGATGTACCATAAAGGGAAAAAAATCACATTATGGATTTGCTGGCCTGTAGGATAACCTTGAAATTGTGCCACTGAATTTCTGCATCTTTTTATAGATCTCCAGGATGGGACCAAAATAGTGTTGAAAGCACGTGGAAGATTAAAGTGAGGAAGAGTGTAGATAAATACAGAGAGTGACTTTTCATTGCACAGAGAAAGCCCCTGCAGACTCTATTCATTAAGAGTCAAGGCACAAATGAAAGTGCCTAAAGGGAGGAAAAAAAAAACCACATCCAGAAAGACAGGAAAACTTTCTCAACCATGAGCATTCCTTATCCAATGAGGAAGTGTTACTTTAAACTATCTCTCTATATATCTTATGTGTGTGTAAATATGGGTGACATATTCATTTCACATCTATACTAGTTCCTTGTCAGGGGTTGTAATGAAGCATATTGCATTTGGCATTGTAAATACTTACTCATGTGCTATCTATAGTAAACTAAGCAGAGAAGGGTGGCACAATAGCTACAAAAACAGAAAAAATGTGTGGTTTTTGAAATTTCTGTCTTCTTGTAACTATCCTCTTCTGCTCTTCTTGAAGCAAAAAAATCTTAACTAGCAGTTTTGCCTGAACAAGGAGTGTTATAAACAAGTGTTATAAACAAGGAGTGTTATAAAGACTTGAGAACCTATATTTTATCTGCAAAACAGACTTGCTGACATCTATAGCTTTAAAAAGTAATTGGATTCTTTCTACACTGCAAGTTGTGCAGAGGTGGGACCTGTGTCTCTAAGAATCTTCCTAATACATTGGTGTTGCTACTACAGTATTAATAACAAATCATATACATAGCCCAAAGGGAAGGACCTTTTGCTTAAACTGAAAAAAATTCACTGAACAGGTGTATGACAACATGAGACACACTCACTCCAATTTATTCTAACTCAGTATTGACATTTTTCTCCATTATCCATCACATCCATGCGAATTTAATATAATTATTTCAGAACATTGCTAAGCTCTTGTGTGCTTTTAGGAATATACCAAAATAGCTACGATTATTCTGAGATGGTTTATTTCAATATAAATCCCAAAGCGGGAACTCTTATTCCAAAATAAGAGTTGCTATTTCCAATTTAATTTAATCTAGTTCTAAATATCCTCCTGGGAGCTTATTCTGGAATAGCTATTTTGGTACATTTCCAAATGTAGGCAAGCCCAAAGTCAGGGATTGGAAACTGGAGTTTGTTGAAGATAAAAACTCTGTTTCCACTTAAATAAATAAATAAATAAATAAATCCAATCCAAATAAGCTTAAGAAATCCATCCATTTCAGAAATACAAGCCCTTATACAAGAAGGATAAAGATTTTGCTTTAATAATAGCTGCTGCTTAACTCTGCACATGTTGATACCAATTAATGTTTCACATCGCAAATCATCATCAAAGGAGCCACTCACAAACCTTCACCACTCCTTTTTCTCATCTAAGTGTCTAATGTCAAAGCAAAAGGAGAAGACTAAAAAATAAGAGAGTCATAAACTAAACCAAGGAAATAATCAGGCTCAGGCAGCCCTCTGATCCTGAGAAAAGAGAAATGCCAAAATCTCCACTAGCTCAGCCAACGGCTTCACATTAGCTGTTAACTATACACAAAAGGGGTTCAAATGCTGAACTGCTAGACAGTATACAAACCTACAGTAGGCAAACTTTAAGAGAAGTAGAATAAAGCTACTACACCATGTGGAAAAAAGTATATTTGTTGCTTTTGAAAGCCAACTATACCTTTTGCTATGCTGAAGCCTAAACTTTTGAAAAGGAACTTGAAGAAGAGCTCAGTTTTCTATTTTAGCAGAAAACTTTCATACTAACTTAGTTTCTCATACAACCCTCCTAAAGTCTGTGGAAAGTCATAAGGTATTAAATTAAATATTTGGTATTATTCCTCTAGGAATTCCACCATATAGCATACTACAGGCATTTAAACAAGCCAGCAAAATAAAACAGGAAAATATCAACAGAGCTTCCTTACTTACTAAATGCAGACACTTAATCTAACGAAGTTATTTCTATTATATCTGATATTACTAGAGCCTTGGTTTATCCTTTATGGATTTTGAAGACTAGCAGCAACACCCTTTTTTTTTTTCTGCCCATTTTTTACTAATCAGCCTAGCAAGAGAATTCAAGGCTTTCTTATGTCCTTTAGAGCCCTTTTTGCAGCCTGACAATGCACAAAACACACAGCAGCATTAACCAACATCATCACCAGCATCCCACAGAGCCAGCAAGGTCAGATCCATGTTGCATCCCACGGTCACCTTTGAAATCTGTCACAGGTACTTCGAAAATATGGATTCCCTGTGCTTATGCCCTCTTTTCTGGGACTTCCCAAAGCCTACCCTAACCCAGCAGCCCTGCAAAGGCTGAATTACCATCCTTGAGAGACAGCCTTCCCAGCAGTCTGGCTTCAGGCTTCACCCTGGGTCATGAGTCATGGTCAGCCAAAGTGTCAGTCAGGGAAGGAGTCTCTCTTTTGAATAACATCCTCTTGGTAAGCCAAACATGTGGGAAGGAAAGGAGTACAAAGAGTAGATTCAGATCCCTTCCCCACCCCAAAAATACATCAATGACAACTGCAGCAGCAATGCTTCAGGCTCACAAAGGTAACATGCCATGGTCCCTCTTCCACAGGCAAGATTTGTCCCTTTTCCCCCACCTGCAGAGGAAGAACAATGGCCATCCCCCTCCCTCACGATGCTGAGCTGTGTTTTACAGCCAGAAGAAGGACCTCAGCATGTCCTGAGCTGTACAGATCAGCTCTGAGAAGGAGACCAAAGAGTGAAAAATGGCAACAAAAAGCAGAGGCTGCTGCACAAATCCCATCCGACCCCTTTAATCAATCCCTTCCTTTGGATGTCACTGTCCCTCCTTGGCATAACTTTAATCTGGAGTTATCACCACCTCACAGTACACTCCTCACCCAAACGTCTAGTTAACATCACCGCCACGCCGAAGCTGCATGGGTATATAGAGTTGCAAAGTGAGCAAATATCCCCATCTAGCGTCCCTAAAGAGCATATTCTGCTCTTTTCTGTATCTTCCCAGCCATCCTGATTCTTAGTAAGAAGGAAGTTGGTGGATTTTTCCTCTTACTAAACGAGAGACTAAAAATTACCACTGCCCATCAGATGGGCATTGTGCAAGCTCTGGGCATGCAAACAGCTTGGCCAGTGCACTGCTACTTGCATTTCTGCAAGTCTAGGCCAAGCTTTCTCTTGAGCAACAGCTGCTTATTATTCCACCTCTCATGACCTCTCATGGTCAATCTCTGTGTGGTTTCTTTGTTGGCTCTGTTCTGCTATTCTCCCCACAAGGAATTGGCAAATTATTTCTAGAGGACAAATCAAAGGGGTTTTCATGTGTCCCTTGTCCCCTGTTTTAAATACAGTGCTTCCAGCTCTCAACTGTCTCCTCAGTTCTTCTAGAAAAGCTCTCTGGCTACAGTAGCATGTTATTTGAGGGTGAAATGCATTAGCCTCTGTTTGCTCCGAATTTAATTCATCTATTTAAATAATTTGATACAGCATCCAGCAGTATGAAAGCTGGGCAAATTGAATCCAAAGGATTTGAAGACCCACAGATTAAATAAACTACCTTAAAATCCTGGCTCTCAAATTATCACTGTTCCTGGATTAATTCTACCTTAATTAGAACAAATAATCTTCTCAAGCTGATTAAATTAGTGAAAGAAAGGTGAAATAAACATAAAGCAAAAGCAAATAGAATGTAACAGTCAGAAAGAATTTTGTTTCTCAAAATACAAGAATAAGGGGGTCATCACATGAAATCTTCTGTCAAGGCTTTAAAACAAAAGCGAGGACTTTCTAACAGAGTGAATCATTAAATTGCCAAACTCATTGCCACAAAATGCTGCAGATGCTGAAAGAAGAAGTAGGATCTGACAAATTAACAGAAGAGTAGTCCACAAAGAATTATTAAACACAAAGGTCAGAAAACCTTTAAGCCATGAACTGCTGAAGGGTGGGCATATTGGGGAAATAGCACTCAATACCTTCCCTGCTGTTACACCCTTTCCTTAATTATCAGTTACTGTCAGAAACAGGATACTGAGCTCGATGGGCCTTTGGTCTAGCATAATGGGGCTATACTTAAAACCTGACAAGTCATGAATTTGATATACTGTAAAATGTTGACACTGGCTTCAGAGTCCTATACCAGGAGGTAACTAAAGAACATCCAAGCTAAAGTCAGCTAATTGGAGTTCAGGATAACAATTAGTTCTCTTAGGCTTATCTCACTTTGAGGAGTTGTTCATATTGCACCTCCAGTTAATTGTCAAATCCATTAAGAATCATTATTGTAAATACTAAGGCAGACATTTTTTTACAGCAATGGCTCATGGTGACAGCTAGTCAGCATGTTACAACAAAAAAGAACAAGGCTACTGCAGAAAAGGTCACAGGCAAGCAGCTTCATCAGCAACAAGGACTTTCAGGACAAAAAAAGTGTATCTTCAAAAAAAAGAACCACAATTTGGGGACATTATTAAAATGGTTTGTAACATCTTTTCTACCCAGATAGCTAAAAACCAGTCAACACTGTCTTGAAGTTTCTGGATGGTCCTTTGGAAGGAGACATAGACAGTACATACTACATAATCCTTGCCCCATCTAGACTGCAATAACCAGCAACACCTAGAGACCATGGTTAAAAAGATGCTTGCCCAAGCCAGCCCTCAGAAATGTGAGGCAGAACAGATCACCACTCCAGAAGACAGTGTAGCCCCAGTGCTAAATTCAAAGAAAGGTAAGGAGACAATTCATTTTTATACCTTTGCAGTAAGTGGTGCAAACCCCCTGAAAGTCAAAAACACAGCACTGCACCAGTTACTAAGAGAGAGAAAAATGACTGTCAGTGCTGAACCCAGGACACCCCTCACACCTGATCCCTTAACAGGCAGACTGAACTTCCCTTCTTTGATCACAATGCCAAAACTTCAGAGCAGTAAAACATCAAGGCAGCTCAGTTTTAAGCCATCTAGCCTAGATAATACTAGCAGGATTGCTGCTGGGGCTCCAAAAGCTTACATGAATACCTGCCCTGCTTGTGCAGTCTGTTGCCGAATTCCTTCTTAGCATTTACCTTGCCAGATGTACCTGACCTTGCTGAAGCACAGATTTACAACTGGATCCCGTGTGGACACATCCTATGACTGAGTAGCAACCAGTTAACCTATTTTGGTCAAGAAGAAAAAGATGTTCAGTCTTGAGATATCTCTGAGAAGAAGCAATCTAAACAGTGCTCCCTCAAACTATAAACCAGCCTGTGAACAAATGTAGCATCTGATAACAAATATTGCCATTCCCTAGATCTACTGCCAGAGCTGGATCATCACATCAAGTGCCTTTTTCAAAAAAGCCAATGCTTCCTTTTTAGCATATAATAGGAATAAAAACCTAGATGGATGCAGCCTGCAGGCTGGATTCAACTCTCATTGTCTCCAGCAGAAAGAGTCCCAATGTCCTCCCAGGGTGGGAGTGCAGCCTTCAGGATCACCAGGAAACCTAAAACCAAATGAAACCATTTGGATATGGAAGCTGCTCTTGGAGGCTACATGAAGACCAAGCCTCCTCATTCTGCCATAGCAGGAACAGCCAAACACCTTAGCCTGGAGTCAGCAAAATATAATGCTTACCCTGCTGACTGTCCTGACCCAGCTCTCTCTTTGCTTTTTCCTTTGGGTAACAATTCTCAGCCATCCTCACACATTTCCTTCATCAGATCAAGTACCACTTCCTGGTACTGACCTCTGCTCTCAAAATAGCCTTCAAAACCCTTATCAAGTCTTCCCTCCAGCAGTCACTGTCCTGACCCATATTCATACCCCCTTAAAATGACAAAGCCTGTATTCCTGCCAGCTCCAATAATGCAGATCCACATGACTTTAAATCTTTTTTTCCTCCCTGCATTTTCCATCCAGGTTATTAAGACACACTGAAGAAAACTCTGTCTCCCTTCATTTTTCTGTAATTTGCAATACCACCCACCAAATGGTACAGTAGAAATAGTTAATCATATAGGCTCGGGATATGCATAAGCTGTGTTGTAAAGGTGCTAATAGATATATTTGAATTCAAAGGAGATCTGAGAGGCAGAAAATAATACCTTATTAGTATGCTATATGTGTGCGCAAAGCAGCAGTCAGTTCTCTAAAATACATGAACAAATAGTAGAATCAAAACCTCCAGCCTCTCCTGTAAGAACTCATTAAAATCAGCAATCTTTATCACTTCTCTCATTAGAATTATTAAATCCATTGATTTCCATATCACATCATTTTGAACCATTCTAAAAAATATTATACATAATAAATCTGCATTTCTGTAGGTTCACAACCACTCATATCTATTTCTGGGTCCAGCCTAATTTGTCAGCATCCCACTGTTTCCATACAACATGCAGTTTGCCCAGCATTTAGAGAAATGTGTTGAACCTGGACCAGCATAGGAATAGGCCCTCAAAATGAGCTGCTATTTTGACTTCTGAATATGGTCTGAAATAACACAGCACAGGTTCATCTTCAACTTGGTTACCTGTATTTCTGAGAACAAAATATGATTCATTTATGTAAATTCCTCTTTCTGTCTTTGACACACTTCTGGTTGGCATGTTGTTTTCTTCCATTCTCTTTGCTCATTGTATGAGCAGTAGCCTTTTGGGGGCATATCCAATCGCATATATGACTGAGCACCCATTTTAAGGGGTCAGGGAAAGAAGTTCTCCATACAGGTGTGGGAGAAATAGAATAGTGGAGCACAGATTATTGTGAGGCAGGACTATATGTGATAAAATTAGACAAAACAAGTATACCCAAACAGCTAACCCAAGTTTCATTATGGCTACTTAATGTACTCTTGTTGGTTTACCCAGTACACCCATCACATCCATCACATTTACATCTCAGCTACAGAATATGGAAATAATTCTGCAAGAAACAATCTGGGAAAAAAAGTGATAATTTCTTTCTAAATTTTGGTGCCTGAGGGGGAGAACAACGAGTAGGCTATTTGAACTTACTGACAGCGTTTTCATTGACATAGGGAAGCATACGATTTCAACCTGTTCTCTTTTTAAAATTAATTTCAACATTAAAAATGGATAAATGGGTTGTGCCACCCCCTGTCACAGCAAGCTGCGGGGATCAGGGACATGACTGAATTTAAAAAACATTAGGAATGCACTGCCTCTAGATATTCTCCACCCCAATTCTGTTCTCTAATGTACAAACTGGCACAGTGAATCATGCCAACAGAGATGGTGTTTCCACAAGCAAGGGGTTATTCTTGCAGTGACTCTTCATGGTTAATCAGCTCTCAAACAGCAGACCCAGACAAGATGAAGGTTGCTCTCATGCACTTCTTCACCTTTTGTTGTAGTTTCATTTGTACCTAATCAAATAAAAAAAAAATAAAATAAAATCCTACTTGGAGCATATGAGAGCATATTCTACTCTCTGGGCCAAATCCAGCTCCATTTGGGCTGTTCAGCAATCTCTGCCAAGCAGGATGACTGAAAGATGCCTTCCTGAGCACTGCACACATGCTGGTGGGCCACCATGCAGCTCCAGGGCCTTCAGGAGAGCACCACTGACTGAGTGCCACTTCAGCCACATTGAGCATGAAGGGCGAACACATCACTAACACTGCAGTCTCACACTGGCTTTGCAAGACAGATCTTTCAACCTGGCATTGTTTTGAACAGCAAGGATTTTCAATCCATGTTGTATCCAGCACACTAGCTTGCCTGGGTACACCTGAAAGATAACAAAACCAGAAAGGAAGAGTGTCCATAACAAACACTTTCACTTCTGCAATCACAAAAGCTAGAGAGAATTTGGAGCTCTAGGAAGCAAAGCTTTCAGTTCATCCTCATTTCCCAGGAACACGGTAGTGTTCCAGCTAAGCATACAGCACACTTTATCATGAAAGGCAGAGTCACACACTAGATCAATATGAAGCACATGCATCTACTCAGTTCTCCAGGGATCAAAACATCTATCCCCATCTCCATATCCTTTTTGGAAGGATGAATCATGCCTACAGCAATTGTTTTTTTATTAGCTAACACTGAATCTCTTTCCTAATAGAAAAAAACTCTACAGATTCAGTTTAAAAATCATTATTAAAAAACACATTGCTCTTCTGCACAAAATTTAAACCTTGCTTAATCATGTGCAAGTGTCCAAAATTAACATTTATATAATGCTTGGCTCATCACTTTTTGAATTACTCACACAATAAAAAAATTTATTCGCTCTGTACTGAGCCCTCTGCATCAGCCTTGGAGAGTAATCCACAAAGTACAAGTGTAGGTATGTTCAAAATATTCTTGTGTAAAATCTGTAGTGCAAAACATGAAACACTCAAAACTTGTACATGTGCATACGGGCTGCCAAAGTTGAACTGCATAAAACCCCAGTAGAAACACAAAACACCAAAAATTTGCTTGCCATTTTTGCACTAGTACAGCTTTCAGGAAGATGCAACATTTTCTTAGTATTTTTCAATTGAATCTCTATTAAGAACATCATTATCTTGCTGTCATTGTATTTTGGTTATCACCTGTCCACAAAATTTTCAGTTTGGGTTTTATGATTTTTAATGTTAATCTGGAAATTGTAGCTTATTGCTGCTATAAATATCCTGGAAATTATTTTACATTTACGGGTTCTTCTTCTATCCCTGGGTTTACAGCACGGGTAGTTTCAACATGGACTTTAGGATCTCCTAAAAAAAGAATATCTTTCATGTGAGTGGAAACTATTGCTGGTGGGGCAGCTCAGTGGGTAACAGGTACATGAGGTGCTGGTTCACCTCATGTTCAAACCATGCATTGGGCATAACTGGAATTGGAAATAATTAGATGAATATTCCAGCTCTGAACTGTGCCTGCTCCTCTAATCCTCTCTGTTGCAACTCTATTTGCTGCTTAGCGATATCAGTTTTAATACCCAGTTCCTAATTAGTGTTATCAAGCACCTCTCTCAATTCCATTATACAGAACTAGATGAAACATTAGGTCAAGTGTAAACCCCAGGTGAGCTTATATTAGTTTTCCTTCTGGTTTCTGTATGCACTCTTGATGTTTCATCTCAAGCAACAGCAAATTCCTTGTAAGCACTGAAATTGTTCAGCTGGGTCCCCAGGGCACCCCAAAACATAGCAGACATCACACAACTGTCACTACCCTGACTTAAGGACATATTTAGCTATGACAGTGTAGCTGATAAAAGTGAGTAGTCAGCTTATTAGCTGATAAATGCCACTGGGAAGGAAAGCTAGGTTGAAAAACATAAAGTGAAAAAGCACAAATCACCTTTCACTGCCTGTTCTTCCCATTCCTTGCATCCTTTTTCCTGACAAACACTTTGAAATTAAAAAAATAGAGAAACTAACCAAACAAAAGAAAGTTATCGTTTATGCTTCAACTTACATAAGCAAAAACTGGTAGTTCATGTCCACAGCAAATTATAAGCATGAAATATGTGACAACTTTATGTATTTATGAGGCTCATTCAGGAGGCTTAACCACATGGTATTTAATACGGGTTTCTAACTCTCATGGATGTGATGAAAAGTATTTTACTGCTGGCTGAGCATTAATGGATTTGGAGCCGTTAACTGCAGTCCACAGGCAGCCTGAAATGGCGAGCTAATGTGCATTTAATTTTGCTCATTTGGTTTTAGCAAAACTAGGTTTAGTTATAACACTGTAGTGCCAGCACTAGCAATCTGGTTGTTGAACACTGAACGGAGCTCATGTGGTCAGTGAAGCTCTCTGAGAAGAGGAAATTTACAGAGAAGCAGGTGGAAACCAGAAGAGAAACAGGCAGGGAAAACAAATAGGAAAAGAAGTTAGAGAAATAACAGCAGTAAAGGGCAGTGGCAGAATAAGCCCCAAAAGGGAGTGTCTTGAATAAACATGTACACGTCTTGCTGCTGGGTAAAGACTGGGTGCTGCCAGGCAGCCCTCTATAAACATCTCTTTAATATCAGTTAACAGAGAGATGCCAGCATTCCTAGTTTGAATCTCAGAATCTGGAATTGGGTACTGGATCCTTCTCCTGGAAGAAAAGCAATCCTGAAACCATTTGGTTAGTCCTGGAAACACTTAGGAGCTGCATTGCCATTGTATTTCAAAACAAAAGAGGAGGGAGTGCTTTTCAGGGAGATAACCTTAGCTACTTTGCCAATTTACTGTGCACTTTCACCTCTAAGTTTTGCAAGTTGGCAGGACGTCAGAACAGGAGCTAAAGGATGACAACCCTGAGTGAGCGTGAAAAAACAGGACCACCTAAGGCTGGCAGGAGACTGCTACCAACAAGAAAAGAGTCCAAGGAAACAAAGGGCTGAAAAGGTTAAAGGCGTGAAGACTAGATCTGAGCAGTGACATCTCTGGCAAACCAGGAGCATGGCCCTCTTCCTTAGCCCCAGCTGTGCACCTTAGGTATATTCCAGCTCACAAAGACCTAAAACCCAGACCTGTATTCGAGGGTGAGGAAGGATCCAGCAGGACACAAGCAGAAAAAGGTGCCTTCCCATCTACAGCAGGGTGAAGGAAAAGCAGATGTGTACTGTGTTCTAAGTTGAATGCACAAACCAGTAACCGGGCTGACCCAGCAGACTGGCACCAGCACCAGGCATCATCCTGGCAGAGAGACCACTCACCAGCCACAGCCTGAACAGCTCTTGGCATAAACAAATGGACCAAACACAAAAAAATCTCAATAGTTCATTTTTGTCCTTATAAATCTTGCTACTAATGATTTCACATCAGTTGAAAAGGGCCTTCCATAGCTCTTAGCCTGGCAGAGCCTGAAGCAGGGCCAGCTCTGAGCAGATGGTATATATATTCCCCTAATTCTTAAGGCTAGCTGTGTAGTATCGTTTTGTCATCACCAGCAACAAGGACTCTCCCAACAGGCAACCCTGGAGAGCCTGAGAGGGACTTTTAGAATCACATAAAAATATCTCATGTTTTTACCAGTGATGAGAATTCCACCAGTAAGCTTTCCTTAGGAGAAAGAGAAAAATCCATCCTCTGAGTAATGTACAAGTTCTGAATGTGAATTCAGAACCTGCTGGTTAATATATTTAACAGGAATCTCAGGACATTAAAAGTATGCTGTACACTGCAGGCTTTTTTACTGTGAATAGAAGAGTCTAAATACCAGCTACAATTTGATCATGCATTCATACACCAGTTGTAACGAATGGGGCATTTTTGAAATGCACCTGCATACAAAAGTTCCATAGCAGTTTATGCCATGTCCACATCAGTGGGCTTTCCTCTGTCACAGTAGAGCTGCTTCTCAGGTGGGTGAACAACCTGAGCTGCATGCTGCTACGGAAAAGCTGTCTCCTGTGTTGAATCAGCTCATTTGCTTTGGGTACTGTGACGGTGTTTTGCAGTTGAAATTGCAGTCAGATCCAGAAGGATTAGTGTCTGGAGAGCAAGAGTTGAACTAAGAAACTTACCCCTCCTGCCAAATAAATGTAGCAAATGAGACCTGGAGAATGGAATTGAGGATGCTGTACAAAAGAAATGCATACTGCTGCTTCCTAAAATAAGGGCGCCAAAGGACTGGCTGTACCAATTAAACTAAATCAACTTCGTAGCCAATATCACATTATTGCACAATCATCTGTAGACAGTGTTATTTAAATTAAGAGCGTTTTCTCTCAGTTTAGATTAAGCCAGTTCATGGTAAATTTTTCAAACATTAATATAAACCATTACTGAATGGGATCAGAGCCTTGACAGCACACCATTAGCTGATTTCTTGCAAGCCTTGAAAAAGCAGCTTCTCAGCAAGATACATAAAGTTATGAGCAAGGTTTTTGTTTCTTGTGAGAAGATTTATTATTACCACTGTTATTTCTAAAATTCATTTCTAAAACACTGCAAGACTTCAGTGTGGTTGGCTTTGTGCTTGAGTGCTGCAAAGCTGTCTGAATACTGAAGACATTTTTGCTAATAAAAGATACTGAGAACTTACACCCTCCTAAGCTTGGACTATTAAATGGTCATTGAAGATCTACCAGCTTCCAAGCACAGGGTTTTTTTAATGAAGTTATGAATTCATATGAGAAATCATTAGACAGCATTTTTAAAACTTCTAGGAGAATTACAGGAGAAAGAAACTCTTGAACTGTGAAGCCAGAGAATGGCACAGGTAAGTGAGATTGGTTCATCAGAGGCTAAAACACTCAGAATGTTCAGTGAGACTGACATAGATTTACAGCAAAAAGTGAAAGCATAGACAAGTGTGTTAAATTGCCTAGTGGGAATACCTGTTGGAGTTTTCCTTCCTTCAAGTGGGGTTTTATTGTCACTTCGTCTAAGGCAAGGTTCACTCTTGGTGTATTTGTCAGTATAATCATCTCCTGTGTATATATGGGGAAGGAGTAAGTAAGGGAGGAGAGGGAGGAAACAAAGGGGAGAAATGAGATCATATGACATTTTTAGACTTGATGGCATAGATTGTGAGGTGGGCTGATGCCAACCTCATGAAGTTTAACCATGACAAGTGCAAGGTCCTACACCTGGGTCGGAGCAAT
>JBCJKH010055331.1:0-34669 GCA_039877255.1 Loriculus beryllinus | reverse complement strand
CAGTATCTGAAGGGGGCCTATAGGGATGCTGGGGAGGGACTCTTCATTAGGGACTGTAGTGACAGGACAAGGGGTAAAGGGCTTAAAACTTAAACAGGGAAGGTTTAGATTGGATATGAGGAAGAAATTCTTTACTGTAGGGGTGGTGAGGCACTGGAATGGGTTGCCCAAGGAGGCTGTGAATGCTCCATCCCTGGCAGTATTCAAGGCCAGGTTGGATGAAGCCTTGGATGACATGGTTTAGCGTGGGGTGTCCCTGCTTATGGCCAGGTTGGACGAAGCCTTGGGTGGCATGGTTTAGTGTGAGGTGTCACTGCTTATGGCAGGGGGGGTGGAACTAGATGATCTTAAGGTCCTTTCCAACCCTAACTATTCTGTGATTCTATGATTCTATGACAAAGAATTACAGCAGACCAGATGGGAACATTCTACATCGTGTGTAGTAACAATATTGGTTTTGATAGGGGAAAAAAATACATGAAGAAACAATAACCTTGAAAAAATAAACCAGAGATGTAGAAACTACTGGCAGAGAAGAAGTAATCAGGCTAAGTACTTCTTGTAAGAGAAACACGCTACTTAAAGTTTAGAAGGGTAAATATTAAATGCAGACTAAAATAAAACATTTTAACATTAGTAAATATATGCACCAAATACACAAAAAATGGTTCTGAAATGTATGAACAAATGGGTAGAAAGCTAAACATTACTTCTGCAAAAATACCTGCTGCTGTCATTCAAAGTTCTGCGGGACTGAACTTGCAGAAATAGCCTGTTATCTGATTCAGGATGACTCACTACACTTACTAACTGCGGTGCTGTATTTTTTCTTCATTTAAGTTCTTCATAAAAACATTAACCTGACAAATTGACAACCACATGGTTTTCTGGTGACCAAAAATATCAGTTATAAAAGCAGCTGCAGAAAATACGCAGCATGCAAACAGTGTGTTTGTAATTGAAGTTACTGAACTACTTCAGTGCTCTGCATTCCTACAGGCTCATTGAACACTGCCATATTACACTTACGGTGCCAGCCTTCATTCTGAAAATGGTAAACATTCTCAATAACATTCCTTAAAATCAGTTAAATCCCCACAACATGATCACCCTTGACAGGTGGGATTCTCTGGTCGATGGAGGCCAGGACTAAAAGGAACCATCTACTGCACCCAACCCTTTTGCTACACCTGAGCAGGACACCTCGGTACCCTGAAGCCTCTCAACAGCAGCAAAAGGATTAGGGTATGTTACCCATATTAATGTATCTAACCGACAATATTTCACAAGAGTGCAGGAAGAAAGTAGATAAAAACAAGGCAGAACAATGCTGTGCATCTTAGGGGAAAGAAAGTTTTTTCCTGTCCATGGATAACTCAGCAGAATTACTGCAACTTTGGGTTCATTAAAATATGAGACCAACCAACTCCTTTACAATCACCTAATGAGTCAGACACCTACCTCTCCTAACAAAAAGCTTTAGTTTTTAATACTAAGGCTATCCAATAATTTATTCTGTAAACTGCTCAGCTCCATTGTAAACCCGCTTCAAGTTCTTATCCCTTCCCATTGGTGAGCTAATCCAGACCTTTCCTCTTCTGCTGCTAGAATCTTTCTTCCAATTTCAGTTTTAATTTCTTCATCACTAATAAGATGCTACCATATATAATCATTATTCTTTAGCTTTTTCTAAAAAGATTAATTAATCCTATCTCCCCTCAAACTGTCATGCAACGTCGGCTTATGGAACTTGACCATTTCTGTTCTAGCAGCCTGCTGCAATATAAAACGTAAAATTTCTTCAGTCATGCATTCACAACATACTGCCTTTAGGCAAACAAGTAATGCAGCCCATCAAGGAATCACTTAGCTTTTAGCACTATGAAGATGATTCTTTCTTTTTAATTTTAGGCTTCTGTCCTTTATTTAATATATGATTAGCATGCTGCCATTGATCTAAAGGTTGAAGTATGGAGATACAGATGAAACCAATGGAGTGGTATAAGAACGGCTGTCCAAATCCCGGTCTACAAATGCATACAGTATCACAAGGACAATTACTTATCCTTAACAGTTATTAACATTTAGTAGGTGTCACAGAGCTAGTTACCCATGCTTATCCACTGACAGTTGCTGCTCTGTATCAAATGCCTGCAGCAAGTGATTGATGGTGACAGCTAACCAGGTAATTTTTTGCTTTCATGACTGATCATATTAACCAAACCAGAGAGGAGCTTTCACCTTCCTAAGAGGCAGGGGCTTCCAGTGAATCCCATACTTTGCTAAATCTGGCACAGAAACTGGAGCTGGGCAGAAGACATATGGAGGTATGAGGAAACACTGCAGCGACTTAGATGGCAGAGTATTTTGTTGAGGAGGTACAGTTCAACAGCTGTATTGAAATTTTTAGTGTCCTAAATTAATCTGCGATTAGGTGCTTAATTTATTTTTCTTCATCCAGATTAATATAATACGTTTTATTTGGCCTCTGCAGAGTTACCATGACTCACTGGTGAGTCATCATTTACTGTTCCTCTAACTCAAGCTGCTTGAGAAATCACGCTTGTCCACAAAAAAACCATACAGGATTCAGCTACAGGTTAGTTCTTGACACCTGACTTGTCTTCCAGAAAACCAAAGCTGTATGTTTTGGAAGAAAAGACAGTTTTGCAGTTAAGAAAGAGGCTTGCTGGATTCATGTGCTGCTTGAGCCATCTGTGTAATTCAGAAGTTACTTCTTCTGCTGGGTAAGTAGCTCTCTAGACATGAAATTGCAAAGCTAAACCCAGAACTCAGCTAGAGTAGGGACTAAGTAAGCAGACAGAAAATACATCATCACAGACGTCATAACATACTGGTCAAAATATTAACTGCACATGTCTGAAAGTAACAAATTAGTATATTAATTTACATGTTACTCTCCTTGCCTGCCAAAAGCAAAAGAATAAGCTTTTGTACACAAATGGTAAACTCAAACATATATCACACCTGTTGGTACACACCATTTTTTGATTTAAATGTTCAAATCAATCAGATATTGGAGAAACAGCAGCTGTGCAAGAACAGAAAATTAATAGCCAAGTGAAAGAATGCAGCCTGTATCATCCAGCTTGAGCAATTAACATCACATCATGCTAGGCTGGACTGGTAGCTAACTCAAAGGGTACAGTCTAGTAATGTATCTTCATCAAAGGCAGGCAGTATTTCATCAGATCACAGCAGGAAGCACATACTGGCATTATTTCATAAGGGTAAGACTATTTTGAAATAAACACTTCCTTTAATATGAAGCTGTGGTACTAATGTCAGCCACCCTCGAGCGAAGACTACTACATGTCTGCGTATCTCAAAATTTCCTATTTCTACTATGGTTTTTTGCTGCTGGATAGGGAACCACATTGCAGTACTGCTTCATGTGTGTATGAAGCAAGCTCCCTGTGCAATTAACCTTCAATCTATCTTTAATTCTCATTATTTCATTTAAAGAGATTCTACTCTGTGATGAAGCTGAACAGTTAAAAAAATAATTCCAAAACAAGACAGGAAAAAGTCCAGAATACGATCAGTAAGTTCACTCAAAGACTTTCTGAATCTGATGCTAAAAAACAAATGCCCCACAAAAACTGAGCAGCTGAAATCCCTAGATTGAGCCTTTCAGATCCCTGCCATCTAAGGGACTCAAGCCATGTCTGCCCTGGGAGCTCAGCACAAGAAAAATCAGTGTAGAGGGCCAACCAAATGCTTCAAGTAGGCACAAGAGTAGCCCAGAAAGCTCTACTTCATTCTGTATAGCAAAATCATTTTCCATAAGACAAGGCACATTTAGTAAAGTTTAGCTTTGTCATTAGATTTGCATTTAGGCTTTCTGATGAGATGGACACATTAGTCAAGACTGTATCTCTGCACACCTCCAACGCTACAACATCAGCAAACACTCGTGCAGTGAACACAACCCTAATGTTTCCAAAGAAGCATTCCACTGTCTGCATGGGTTGGACATGCCAAAAATAACACCATCGTGCCTACTTGCTGGTTCTTTAAAATCAGGCCACTAAATGAGGCTACTTCAAAGATAAAGTCCTTTGCAGTTATGAACTATCAGTATGAGGTTTTGGGGAAAATCCCAGGTAACTCTCAACCACAGCCTCTAACAGCAAGTGACAGGATTTTCCCCTCTATCTCTGATCTCCAAAACTCTCTTAACTGACACATAACTCTTAGATCAATGTCCTTTACTCAGAAACAAGGTTATTCCAAGTAACAACAGGTTACCTCACACTTTGATATCCCATTCCTTCCTTATTCCCTAGCCTACCATTCTTATCAAGATCATTTCAGAGGAACTAGATTTGTGTTTAAAAAGCTTTTTATTTTTAATGTATTTACCTTTCATGTGTAGTATTATTGTCCTTGTTCAAAATGCAACAAACAGCTTACAAAGGCACACAGCCTCATCAATCTCTGAAACCAACAGATTTCTTCAACTCCCTCATATATTTTCAAAGGGCATTTTTGTAAAGCCTCATCATTATGATACTAAGTGTTGGGAATGTACATGGGCTCTACGAGACATCTGTTTTTACACAGAATCTCAGTATGCCTCAGTTCTGAGGTTTTCTTGTGCTGTGTCAGATCTGATCAGTAAGCAGCAGTTTTAAAGCGTGTAGTGATCATACAGCTCTTTGCCACAAACTAAATTTAAGTTATTTTAAAATGCAAACAGCATATAAACAACGTTTTCACTTGGGGACTTTAGTCCATAAACCTCTGGGTAAAGTCCCTTATATGAAAGTCAGTAACGTTTAACTTCAGGGAGAAGAACGGAGGGCTGTTTCCAATTACTCTCTTTGAACAGACTAATTGTAAAAGGATTAAAAATAGATGCTTTCACATCCCATAAAACTGTAGGCAGCAAATCAACACCAGCATACAAACAAGGGGTTTTTTTTAAGCACATGAAAAAACCTACCCCTCCCACTAAAGAGATTCACGTAATCACTCTAGAAAACAATGTGCAAGGGCAAACTTTCGCAGTCAAGCCATCCTGTTAATGCCCTCAGCTGCTCAGAGGATCCAAAAAGCTACAGATATGTAAGTACAGAAATGAATTAATTTTGATTTTCAATTATTTTTTTACTGAAGTATTTTAATGTGGTAGGAAGGATAAATGATCTTTGGATGGGAGAGACAAAGCCTGTGGAAGATAATCTGCAATATTTTATGTTCACATTAACATGCTGCCAGTTAATTGAAAGGATCCACTGATCCACAGCATCAACAAGTTATTTCAAGCCCTTTTTAATAATACAGCCTTTTAATGATCACAGGGAAACATTTGATACTGCACTGGCTTTTAGCAATAAAAAATTAAATTATGCAGAAATAACTCCTGTACAAGTACTAAGGGAAGTGCTGCAGTTCTTAAGTCATTCACTGAACCTCATGAACACTTTAACAGTAGGAGAGAGCCTTAAAACAAATCCATACTCTGTTACTGCTTAGTTTCCTCTTTGTCTATGAAACAGCTTTTATTTTCAGCTGAAGAACTTCTTGCTCTTCTCATGTCTAAACATTGCAACAAAATATTTTAAGAATTCAATGTTTTATGACCCACTTCCTTTTACCTTCTGACATGCACTGCTTTCAAAGTTTTTTAGAAGGAATTCCTTTTCTGAATTATAATCACCAAGTATCTTTCTCCTTATTACTGATCCTCACGCCACAAACCTAAAGAAATATTACAAGTGATATGATACTTATACACCTTCCCAACTGAAAAGGATCAGTTTTTCCTATTCTACTGCCGTAAACAAGATAGATGGTTCAACAGACAACAACTCAACTATAATTTACCTTAAAAACCAGAGATGCCTTTGAGTACAGAACACATTTTAAGTATGGAATAACATTTTCATGGCTCCTCCTGAAGATAAAAGGGAGCTGAATACCTACCTGGCAAAGAGCTCAAATCTTATACCTTTCTGTTTGAAAGACCAAGGACTATGTATACATGTGATGAATAATAAATTTAAGACAGAGTTCTGAAGTTATAATCCCCAAAATTAAAGACTGTACCTGTATACATTCCATATCACCCAGAAATAAAAGAGAAAAAAACAAAACCAAAAAACATGTAAGAGGTGTGCATGTTTTCCAGTACTAAAATATAAATGGTTATCTGACCCCTTTTTCCTTCTGCTTGCAGAAATATAATTGGCAGTGGCTCAGGTTTTTATTTTATTTGCTGTATTTTAGGTTCCCTCCTTTTTAACATTTGGTATACTTAGGCAAGTAAACTGAAGGGAGATTAATCATCTGAGCATCAGCACAGCTCTTCACATTAACATGCATCTTTGGCAGAGATGATTTACGTTAGATAGCACGCTCTTCATAAAACGATTCACATTCGGAGAAAGAGATCCAACAAATAACAGCAAGATACACATTTCAAACTACTTCCTCCACTTCTTTAACCAGTTATGCAGCATTTCAATTCAACTTCTTCCATTTCACTTACTGTATTTTCCATTAGTCTTGAGTGCCAAATATAACCATCATAGAACTTTGCAAAATCTGCAGCAATAGACAAAAGCAGGACCATAAAGATCCCACAGTGTTTTTATCTGCATATTCTGTTAAGCACTTAAAAAATATTGTAATTCTTCACAGCCATCATTAAGACAATTTAATTCATGAAATGCATACTTGAGATTCTTTGACACATGGCTTAACAAGTTTGCCTTTAGTATTCCAGCATATTTTTGTCTATACCAATAATCATAGAATCATAGAATGGATTGGGTTGGAAGGGATTCAGACTCAGCAAATGGTTTGGTTTGGATTTGACCATTAAGATTATCAAGTTCCAAACCCCCTACCATGGGCAGGGACACCTCCCACTAGACCAGGTTGTTCCAAGCCTCATCCAACCTGGCCTTGAACAGCTGAAAGAAAGAGTAAAAGCACCTGAGCACCTGCCTGGAAACTATCTCACCAAAATTAGCTGTGGGTTGTGACCCAAGGATTTGGTCTTAAGGTCACCAGGCCTACTCATTGTCATTTAGGACAAAAAATTCAACAGCTTTGGAAAAAAAAAAAAAAAAAAAGTAAATTAACATAATGCACTATGAGTGTTAAAGTATTAGAAACAGGAAGCTTTAGGACATGTCCGTCTCTTGCCTCAGCTTTTATTACACCACGTGTAGTTCCCAAGCTACCAATACATACACATAGATACAGTTACCTTAGGAGTATATTCTTTCTATATTAACAAAGCATTCTACTATGCAACTTAACATGCACACTTTTAAACATATACAACTTAGTTGAGTCAACCTTTTTTCACAGAGAAAACACTCTACAACAAAGATGACTTGTATGGTAAATTAGAAATTCAAACAGTAAATATGATTGGTCAACAGAAAACAATAAGGTTTAGAGATTAAGGAAAAAAATAAACCTACATAACCACAGCACTGCATATATCCCATCTTCTGGAAAACGGCTTTAAACTCTCTAAAACTTATATAGGGTACACCTACAGAGGACTGTAAATCCTCTGGTCAGGCATTGTAGGGAAAGGGAATTCCCTTTCCCAACTATTCCTTTTAAATAATTTACATTCTATACATATATAAACAGCATTATTCCCCAATGCTGTTTGTTAAAGAAACATTGTCCCTCTCAAAGGGACTAAACCATATTCTGTGTAATCAGAAGAGATCTTTCTAATGATCTGATGTGCCTTTCCAAGAATTTAATTAGTATCCCTCTCAAAATAGGTACCGGACAGATGGACCAACGATTCATCTCTAAAGAATGAAAATTATGAAGAGAGAGAGACAAATCACACATTAGATTACAAAACACAGTTAAGGCCTTCTACATTTTCCTTGTTCTGCTGAAAACAGATGGTGCTCCTTCAGCAAAAGCAGGAGATGAGAACAAGAAAACTCATTTATAACATACAGAGAGAGCTTTGTATCACTGCTTGTATATAATCCAAACCTGTGCGATCTAAAATGGCAACACTGCAATTGATGGCTCATAGCCTAAGTCTATGCTTGTTAATAGTTATATATATGTAATATTACAATACTACATATAAAGCTCATCATACATCAGCACCAATGTCAAGCAAGATTTTGGATTATGCAGTACTTCCAGACTGGAGTTACTACAAACACCTTTTGCAGTGTTGACTCTACTCTGAATTAGGCTCTTGTGTACTGCAGTGTAAGAGAAAACAAATGAATAATGCCAGTCAAACATTTTCAGAGAAAACCAGTCTCCTAAATCAACTTATTTTCCTTGTTTGATGAGATTATGGAATTGGCTTAGAAAGACACCTGCACAGATTTCAGACATGCTAGATTCCATAAGAAGCTTGACATAGTACTGTGAGTTTTCCCCTGAGCGGATATTTGTGGGCTGGGAAGGACTCAGGCTCAGACCCCTATTGCTGTGAAACACCAAGAAAGCACACAGGACAGATGAAAAGGTGCCTAAGTAACAAATCTCATAAGGTAATTGGCTGAAGAAAACCTTTTTTTCCATTGGTAGTCAGAAAGCAGATACAATGCTAAGACTTGAAAACGGCAAGTGAGAGAACAATACAGAACAAGCTTCATTGGTTGTAAGCCTAGGCATAACATTAAAATGAATTTTAAACTCTCTGAGGCATAAGGTCTTTCCAGGTAGAAGCAGAGAGCAATGGCCACGCCACCAGACTGGAGACATCCTAGGACACAGTAAATCTGAGAAGTCCTCTGGGATCACAGTGAACTAACTTCACAAGTTCCCAGTGCAATGCCATACAATTCTATTTCAACAACCCATCAAATGAGCAGAAAAAGCAGGTAGCGAGTAAGCTTCCAGGCACACTGATATGAAAAGGCATCTGGAACTCCATTTCGTGTGTGGGACTAAGGTGGGGTTAGAAGAGACATCACAGCACTTGTGGTGAGACATTTGAGAAGTTCACCTTGAATTGCCAAACCCATGAGATTGTATAAAGGGGAAAGGCTCATCGAAACCAGCAATTACAAATGAATTTTAAAGAAATTCAAATCAGACACCCACGTTTTTTAACAGAGAGGTTGACTGACCAAAACAGTACAAATGGCTAATACGCTTTCTCTTCAGTTCTCCAACTCAAGACCAAACACCACTTCAGAAAATATGCTTTAAATGAAAATTTAGTAGAATCCATACACAAATAAATAAAATAACAATATAACTTGGATTATCCAGGAGGTCACATTAAATGAGTAAGCGGCCTGTGTCCTACCATGTATTTGCAGATTCAGGAAGCATGAAAACTTGAACAACCTTCTTTACAATACTGATATAAACCCAGGAATTTTAAATGCCTCATGCCTTAAAACTTTGCATGTGTCTCTATGCCAAAAACTGTGGCAATGTTTTCTAAATAATTAAATCAGTAAGGTAAATTAATTTCAAGTATATATTTCAAAACATTATCATTAATGAACTCAGAAAGCCACTGGGGAGGGTTATTTAATCCAACAACCTAGAAAAATAAACATTTTGGTATGGATTTTAGAGGGCAGCTTCAATGATACATCAGGATTTGGGACAGTGAATGTCCATGTTTTCGTCAGGTATTCGGGCACACAGCTCATTAAATCCAACTCCAGCTAGTCTGAGATTTGGAGCAATATGGATGTAACATTCTCTATTTTTGTTCCAAGAATGCAAAACCCAAAGAAATGAGGCAAAACGGGCCTGCTGCCGCTTCTTCAGAAACACTCTGTGGAACATGTCACATGCTGTCTATATAATAAGCTGATCACTAAGGATTGCTGCCAAGAAATAAACAGTAACCTGATACAAGGAATAGGATTAAAGAAAAACGATAACCTTGACAAACTTAATAGATTAGACCCCTTTCAGGATGAAGTTATTTTTTTTAATGCAGTCCTGCTCAAGATCAGCGAGAAAAGGTGAAATACCTGCTGAGCTGAATGGAATTCATGCAACTATAACAGCTCAGATATACAAACAAGTTAGCATAGCTCGGGTCATGTGCATTAAGCTGTGAGCTGGTAGCAACTTTATTATCTGCTTGGGCCCCAAACCAGTGGGGTGTGGGGGTGTGTGGGCGGGTGTGTGTGTTAAATTAAATATATTCGGGTAACACCTAGACACCATGGTGACTGCTCAAAATGCAAAATATAGAGAAAATAATAATAAGGTATTATAAAATGTGCTCCCTACATTAACAGCCAAAATATTTGGAGGATAACAGAGGATCAAAAAGAAGACTTTTCCCACCCAGATAGGACTCCAACGCAAGGGAAAAGAGCCTGCTGACATCTCCTGTCAAGGAGCACAGCTTAGCTTACGTACATGCTGCCCTGGAAGGCCTATGAGCTATGGTTCTCCAGCTTGCTTCTTCTCTGTGGCCAATTTGTCCCGCCATGGAATTGCTCTCCGTGTATATTCACTCTATCACTCTGGATAGACAAACTCGATCACATCTAAGACTACTTCTCAATACAGCCATAGGTTATGCAAGGCTGAATATCCTATTTTGAGCAACAAGTTCTAGGTTAATTTATTATGTTAAAGATCTGACTTCATAGTAATATACATTCTACAAAATTCTACTCTTAATGTAATATATATATATTTCACTGAAATTATGTAATTTTCCCTAAATCAGAGTTAAACGAGTTTGTACAATAATAGATATTGTACATTTTACAAGCATTTACAGAAAGACCTATGAATGGCTGTGACAATTACACACATTATCTATGAACCAAAACTATTAAAACTTTACAATGAAAATAAAATTATGCAGTTAATATGCTGTAGCTAGTTACTGCAATAGACCTGTTTATCTAAATCTTAGATTATTCCTTCCTCACATATGTTTAAGTTTAATTTTACCTAAATTTCAAGGAAGAAACGAGTAGAAGATAGATGTCATGCTGGGAGTGCGAACAAGTAATCAGAAGCATTTAAATAAGAGAAACAAACCAAAATACCCCACTGACTTATCCAGGTGCCTACAGAAACCCACACCATTTTCTGCAAAAAAGCAGTCTGTTACACTTACATAAAACAAGAGCCATCCTACACACTTCTATAAGGGAAAAGCAAACTCAGGAGAAAAGTATACCAGAACTATCCTCAGGGTAATAACTACTGTACTAACCAATCATCAAACACACTAACACCAAAAAACTGAGAATGATGCAGAAATAACTAATATAAAATTACAGACATTCTTAAATCTGCACTAGGGCTGGACTTGCTATTTACCAGCTTAATTCCATTATTCAAACTACAAAACTCCCACTTCAGATTTGACTTCCAACGCTGAATGCAGTTTTTCCACCTCTTGACACATGGTACACCCTTTATAGGTTTCTAAGAATCAGAAAACCATACATCAGTCAGAAATCACCCATCTTTCCTACTGCGGTTGCAACCACAGCAAACACAGGCTTAATATACTCTCTGGATGCTAATTTCTTCCTTAAACATATGTAATAGAACTCATTTATATTAATATAACTCATTTAAGTATTTTAATACACAACATCCACTATCTGCAGTTTTACTGTTTACAGAGGACCTTATTCAGCCCTACTAACCTAGCCAGAAGCCTGATCAGGCTGGTTTATAATACTGCATGTGCTAGAGATACATAAATTGTGACAACCTGAAACAAGCAGGACAACCTCCTCAAAACATGAAAGAATATACTAACCTTATAGTGCTTTCAAATAAAAGGATAATTAATACTTTCTAAAATGCACAGTGAACCCCTTAAAGTGGAGAGGTATTTTCCAGAAAGACTATTTTAAGGTACAACAGGCAATATTGTTACAGTTGTTTGTAAATAATGTGTGTTGAAAGGCAGAACCTCGGAAATAACCTAGATGTTTCAGTTAAAGGTACCAGACAGACTTAAAACTCAGGTTACAACAGCTTTTATCTCCAGATAGTATTCTACATTAAAGCAGAAGCAATCTCGTTTTGACTACAGTTTTGATACATAAATGGTGCCTAAAAGGGGTACCATTTTGCAGAACAGGTCCTAGAGAAGTAACATTAGATGCCCCATCCTTTCTGACATTTATACTTGGACTATGCAATTGTCAGGTAACAACACACAGGAAGGACCCCATTTCTGAAATTCTGCTGGATCATTTTTAAGTCCCCTAAACCACTGACCCTCTGCAGCAATTCCACTCTACTTCTGACTCTGTAGGTTAAACAATTTCTAAAATCTACTAAATTGACAATGTGTAAAATATTTCAGTGGGTTGTCTCCCTTTTGCAGAACCACTGAAGAGTGACTAAACTTCTAGTCTTAAGAATTTATGTAACAATATTTGAATTAGATTCCAAAAGCCAATCCTTAAAACTAGTATAAAATAAGCTGAGTAATTATAATGCTGATACGATAACAATGCTGAAAAAATTCAGTTTCTCTAAACAAGTGAAACTGTGACAATGTGAATTGTTAGAAATAAAAAATCCCTAAAATCGAACTGAAACGCATTTAGAAGATTTTGTCTGCTTGTCTGACCCTTAGGAACTTCATATGACCCTTTATCACATGGTTTCTTCAGACACCTTTTTTCACCTGAAATTGCTTTTAACAGTCCCTCACCTTCCTGACCATCTATAAACTTCACTTTCCAAATACATTACATCCCTGGTTTATTATTTTGCCTCCTGTCTGATTTTTTTCAAGAGAGGAGGAATTAGGATCAAACCAGAGAGCCATATTTTTCTTCACTTGTTTTTGGAAGAGGCTTGAAAAGTATTTCACCATAATGAAGTTTCATTTCCGTTTTCTCCAGTCTTGCTTTTTGCAACAGAAGTTGGCCATTGTTATGCAGAATAATTTTATCTACATTTATTTTAAAATGATTCCTTTTCTTTTTCTTTTTTTATGTTAGGTCTACTGAGCTTCCTGGAACAACAGTGGTTACAGAAATGGCCACTTTCACAGTCACTCAGACAAACAATTCCACTTGTGATTTATACGAGCACAAAGATACCGCACGGATACTACTGTCTGTCTTCTACAGCTCCATCTTAATTCTTGGGGTGCTTGGAAATGCCATTGCCCTCACAGTCATTTTTAAAAACAGAAAGAAGATCAACTCTACAACCCTCTATTCAACAAACCTCGTCTTCTATGATCTCATGTTCTGTATTGCCTTGCCCACAAGGATAGCCTACTACGCCCTGGGATTTCACTGGCCATTTGGAGAAGCATTATGTCGAATAACTGCTCTCTTGTTCTATGTCAACACCTATGCAGGTGTAAACTTTATGACATGCTTGAGCATTGACAGGTTTTTTGCTGTTGTCCACCCCTTCCGATACAAGATCAGAAGGATTAAATATGCCAAGGGCATTTGTGTCTTTATCTGGTTTCTTGTATTTAGTCAAACTTTCCCATTACTGATACAACCCATGTCACATGAAGAAAAAGAAAGGACTACGTGTATGGAGTATCCAAACTTTGAAAAAATAGCACATCTACCATTTATACTTCTTGCTGCCTGTTTAGTAGGGTACCTTATTCCCCTGGGGATTATACTATTTTGTTACTCTCAGATTAGCTGCAAACTGTTCCAAACAGCCAAGGAAAATCCACTGACTGAAAAATCAGGGATAAACAAAAAAGCCATCAATACAATCATATTTGTAATTATAGTGTTCATCATCTGCTTTACCCCTTATCACGTTGCAATCATACAACACATGATTAAGAAGCTTCAGAAAGACCCCTCGTGCACTGAAAATAAAATTTTCCAGAAGTCACTCCATTATACCGTGTTTCTGATGAATTTTAACTGCTGCCTAGATCCTTTCATCTATTTCTTTGCATGCAAAGGCTACAAAAGAACCGTACTGAAAATACTGAGACGGCAAGTAAGTGTATCAATTTCAAGTGCTGTCAGGTCACACCATGAAGAAAGCTCACGAGACATGGGAGAAACGCAAATGACAGTACTTGCAAAATCTTCCAACGGAAAGCTACCTGAAAAATAAAGTCTGTACTGCAGTGGAGCAAGCTTAAAAAACACAGGGTAATATCCACTGTATAAACTGTTAGTGCTCCCTGTACAGCAGCTTAAGTAAGATTCTGTTTTGCAGGAAGTCAGGAAATCAAGGAGTGATGCTGGACTGAGAAAGAGTTGTCACAGGACAGCAGGGAAACTCAGCATTATAATTTCCTAGCTGTATCATTTTGACTGATCTCATTTTTTCCAGGAAATACACACTCCTGTGAATGTTCAAATTCCATACTGCACATACGTCTGCCTGGATGTTACTAGCTCAAGCAAAGACTCAATTCACAGTTTGGGTGTCTGAGAACAGTTTAAACACAAACAGCTTACAATTCAGACTGACTACAACCAGATCACCTGAAAATGGCAAGAGCTCTACCTGAGCTCCACTTACAGCAGTGGTTTTGTTATCCAAGTCACATAACCAAAGGAAGCCAAACTTTGAGATAAAATGGGACAATTTCTGTGTATGTCTGACTATCACAAATGCTTAATTTGGAGGTGACACTGATCTAGTATTTGGAGCACTGTTTTACTGGACAATTCACATAGACAACATTGTCAGATGTAATACACGAAAAATTAGTGAGCTGTTCGGTTTTCCCTAACACTGAATATCTCCCATATGTTAAATCACTCATCTGTGCAAGGCGTATTATCTCTTTATTCCTTTTCCTTAAGGAGAGCATTTCTTTTAGTATGTATTACAAAAAGTCTCTACTCTGGTTGTACATAAGTTATTTATAAACTCAATAGATAAGTTGAAGCAAGAGACTGTACTATGAAAACTGCTGTCTCAGTTTTAAAAGAGCAGTGATACACGGTTCTTCAGAACTTCTACTCAAGTCAGACATGGACATAAGACAAATGCTTTAGAAACAGAAATAAATGTTCAATTGAAGCCAACAAAAAGTAAATAAATGTGTTAATTCTGATGATGTGAGATGGTCACCTCTCAATAAATGAGAACAGCAGGGACTAGCTAGGAAAGAACAAGCTTTCTCATCATGCCTTCATACAGCATATCTGGGATCCCTCTGGGCACACTGAAATTTGGCCAAGAAAGACACCAAACGACTTAAACATATCCTGCTGAAATAAGCTCAATACCAGTTGAGTATCCAGGATGCATCCCTGGGTTCCTGTTGTCGTGCCCTTCCGTCACGTCTCCATTTCCTTCCCTACTTTATTGCTGGCCTTCTGCCTTTTCTTCTGATTTTTATCTTTATTTAATATGCCTTCACCTGCCAACACAACTTGGTAATTGCGCCACGAGGTTGTGATGGAAAAGGAAAATTAAAGAGTGCCTGTTAATTACTGGGAAAAACTCTTCCAGATGTCAGAATAAATGTTATTTATTGCAGCTGTATCTCTCTGGCATTGAGGCTGTACTGGAATTCAAACGAACATAGCTACATTTGTCATCTTTGTGACTCCTTCCTTCCTCACGTGTTGACCTCCGTCTACCCGCAAACATGGAAGGGTCATATCTGAACAGCAGTAAGGAAACATTCAATTAACAATTACTTTCTTATTGGAAAGAAAATGCAAAAGACCCTATATTTCATGCCACTTTGTCAAAATTGAGTTTCTAGTTACAAAAGACACTATGTAGCTACAGGAAAACAATTTTTAACAGGAGTTAATTCTGTATGCTATAGCAGTTCTGTTCTTGTCAGCTTTTTTAATAAACTATTTTTAAATATTATTTAAGAATTTGTTCCTATCAGACTAAGCAAATGATAACCTGATAAAGCCACAGATAGATCATTCATGAATACCTAGAAGCTGTAAAAATAAAAATGTATGTATTATTAACATCACAACAGCACATGTTCATTTTATTTTACTAATGTCTGGGGTTTTAAAAAATTTTTGCTATGTGTTTCCCCTAACTGTGATTATAAAACCTTAAAGGCAAGAAGACTTTTTCACATACATATTACAGCACCACATAATAAAGATATTTATTCTCTTCTAAATGGAAACAAAGTGAAGAGTTGTATTGAAAATCTTTCTCTCTCCCCATTTTCTCACATTAGAAATTCTGTTCTTTTCAATCTTAGACATTCTTTCTAAACCACTTCAACATTCTCAAACATCTAACTTCACGTCAAAACACTGCTCTGCTCTAATAAGCTTTAGAGTGTTGGTCCAGTTGGGTTTGAGAAAGGCTATTTTTTCCTCTCCTTATTTTAGTATTTCTCAAATGCTGAATAAACCAATAAAATAAAACCTTTAAAAGCTAAGATAAGCTCCTGACAAGTGTCCTAAAGCCACAGACAGACAGACAGTGACAATTTATAGCCATGGCAGCTGATGCTACTGCTTCCCCTTGCTACTTGTCAGCACAGGCTGACAGCTCACGCACACTCGTTTCAATGAGAAGACTCTTTTACTCTGTGCTTATCTGAAACTGCTCAAAGTAGCAGTGGTGGTTTCAGCTGGCCTAGGACACTGCACTGAAGTTGTTCAGACAGCACCTGTCCTGTTTCTTCTCCGAGCTGTGCAGTGGGGCTGGTGGCCATCAGCAGAGAAGTGGTAACAAGCTGCTCTGTTGGAGCAAGGAAGAGCAGTAATACTGAAAACTTAAAGCTGTTCTCAAATGTCTGGTTTAGTCCCAGATGCCCTTTCCATTTATCCTGTTGGCACTCTCCCCTCAGTACTGTTTGTTGGAATAGTTTCACAATGGCAGTTATCTGTCATGACACACACCAGGTCCCTCTCCTCCTCCATGCTGCACAGGCATGAATAAAGCAGGTAGTATACACATACCTGGTATCTCTTTTCCTCTCCACCAATGAATATATATAATAGATGTGTCTGCCTTGAAAGACATGAGCATGCCATGCTATGCAACATGCGCCTGAATCAGCATTAGCTTTGCAGAAGAAAATGAGCTTTTGCTTTGGTAAAAGCTTTTGATGCATTCTAGGAAATGCTCCCTTCTAAGTGAAAGGCTGGGAAATGCTCATACAGATCTGGAGCTCACTTCACTCTTTTCACATATAAATAAAGCAGCTGACAAGCAGCAACAGTTTCAAATGGCTTAATCATTATAAGGATCTGACTGAAGTTCTTTGGAGAAACTGGATCTCTACTTGGAAGGTGAAGTCCAGTCAGGATCTTAAAAAACTGTGTTCATGATGAAACAATAGAATATCTTCACTCCAAAGTTCAGAGTGTAGGGCTAGGGCAGATGCTAAGACACCAACTAGACTACATGTCCACTGCTGACATCTCTCTCAAATCTCATCTGGTAGGGAATGTGACAGAGCACATAGAAATAAAAATGATGATGGAGGCCAAATGGTCAATTTTGGCTGCCTCTGTCCAAATCCAGAAAAGAAAGTTGTATAGACAGCTGTTGTTAAACACATGACTAAGTGAAGGTTCATCATGTGAAGGATCAAAATACATGCATTTTCAGCAAAAGAGCATTTACTGCCTTCACGCTTTCTTTTGGTAAGAATGCAAAACTAAGGACTACTACTGCAAGTGTTCAGATGAGTTCCCTCAGCCACCCTGGGCTCAAAGATATTGAAGCCTATCTGAAAGCGGTAGCATGCTACCACAAATAACAGGATTCCTGACGGCAGTTAATGACTTGAACCATCCTTCCATCCTCTTTAACCAGCAAGATCATTAGTATAAAGAAAAAAAATGGAGGGGTCTGCATTTTTAAAACAGATGTTGCATTAAAGATTAACATTGTTCTGAAACTCAGAAGTTTTCAGGTAAGTAGGGAATGAATAGACTCCAAGGGGAAAATCAGACAGCCTTCAACATAAGAAAAAAAAAATAGGGTGCAGCTGAACAGAAAGAAAAGCTTTGCCTTACATGACCAGTTTTGGAGAAACTGAAAAGCAGCAGCGTACTCTGTCCCTCCTATGTCCATGTCTGTAGTACAGAGCAGGGGAAGAACTCAAGAAAAACTAAGGTTTGTATCTTAGCAATATCCCACTGTGCTGGCACAACACAAAGTCAACGGACGTAAAGAATCACTAGAAAAACATCAAATAAATCAGAGTGAATTACTTCCTAATACATTCTTGGCCAAGTTGCAAGCTAAGGAACAAAACAACCCCAGGCAAGCTGCAATCCTTTTCTGAATTAAAACGGGAATTGCTGCTTGTGTAGTAAACGGTCATACATATTTCCTCATTTTTTTTCCCCTCAGAATACTCTCTTGGCTTCCTGCAATGTCTAACTTCAGACTTCCTGAGGCAGATGTCTCATGTCTGAACATGACAGTCCTCAATCAATTTGTCTTCCATCAGCCCATGTGGTCCCTTTTTGAACTCAAATTAAACGTCTGTGCCTGCAGGACCCTGCAGTAAGAAGTTCCACAGACTAACTACTCATGGTGTCTGCAGCCATTTTCTATAGCTTGTGACACCTGCTAGTTTCATTTGAAGTTCCCTGCTTCTTGTACTAGAAATGAATGAACACAGCAACTGCCTATTTAATCTGTCCACGTCACTTGTGATTTTACAGACCTGCACCAAATCCCCTTCAAGTCATGTAGTCTTTTTTCCTATGAACGATCAGATCAAAGCTGTTCACCACTTTATCCAAATTATAGAAGAAAGAAAGAATGCAAATACAAAGAAAGAATGGAAATCCAACTGTGTTCAAGCTGGGTTGCAGAGCAGAACAAGGTATCCCTATACACAGAGAGATCAACAGCATACTGATCTACTTTTCCTACCACAGGAGCATTCAGCTAAGTCTCAAAACTAGGATCTTGCCCCATGACTGCCAAATTGGCATAACCTCACTCAGATGCATTAAATGAAGAAGAAAAGGATCTCAATGGGCTCAAAAAATGAGCTCACAGGAACATCATGAAGTTTAGCAAGCCAAACGTGAAGTCCTGCATCAAAGATGGAATAACCCCACACAACTGTGCAGGCTGGGTACCACCTGGTTAGAAAGAAGGTTGACAAAAAAATCCAGGCTTCTGGTGGACAACAAGTTAGAGAGGAGTCAGTGTGACCTCATGGCCAAACGTATACTGGACCATGTTCAAAAGAACACTGAGGGAAGCAGTCTTTCCCCTCCACTTGTGATATCATACCTGGAGTCCTGTACCCAGCTTTGGGCTTCCCAGTATAAGAAAGATACTGTCACACTGGAATGAGTTCAGCAGAGGACCTTCAAAAATGATGACGGGATTACAGGAGGAGAGACTGAGACAGGTGAGATGGTTCAGCCTGTAGAGGGAAGACTGAGGAGTTCTTATTACGTGTCTTCAACTGCCTACTGGGGAAGCATACAGAAAAGATGGCAACACCCAGTAACAGGCACAAATTGCATCAAGGAACAATTAAACATCAGGAAGCATTTTTTCATCATGAGCTTACTCAGACAGTGGCAAGGTTGCATAGAAAGTCTGCAAAATCTCTATCCTTAGAAATACTTCAAACTTGACTGGACACAGCCCTGATTGAACTGGCACTACCAGGGTTGGACAACATGATCTCCAGAGGCACCTTTCATTCTGCATCCACCTACAATTAACAAATTTTGTCAAAACTTGTTAGACAAGAAGCAACATGAAACTCATTGGCCTTGCAGAAAAGTTAGCAAATTATGTAACTTCAAAATCTTCTAGTGTATTGCTCTATTTAAGCCCTTATCAAAATGCTGTCATTAGCATCCTCCTAAAATAAAGAAAGGTCAAGGCATGGCCTGTATTTCTTTCCAAAAAACTGAATTCATTTTTCCTCACTGCAAAAATATGAGTTTATCCTCTTCCTCTTTTCTTTTCCTCAGTTGTGACAGATGTTGTGCAAAGGGCTAAACTAAAAAAGCAAGTTTTGCACCTGTTCTGAAGGCAGAGACACTTGTGGTTATCCTAGCCCCTCCAGAAAAGTATACACTGTCTTATACCATGCACCACCAGAGCTGTGTTCCACCCTCTAATAAGCTAGCCTTAGCAATTTCATCCTTCCTGTGGCATGTAACTTTCGAGGGAAGTTGTGGTCAGTTAACAGAAGACACTCCGAGGCAGCCTACTTTAAATATAGCGATGCTGAAAACTGATTATTCTCAACTTACTAGCCTACAAAGCAGCCAGATAGTGTTTTATCAGCAGCTGCTGATATGAAGGAGCTAAGAACTTGGTGAAACCTTAATATCACAGCTTCTAAGTGTGGAAAGTTATAGCGATGCTGTCTAGAAGTAATAATGTCAGATTATTGTCCCCCATTTGGACAGGAAGAGATGGAAGCACCCCTGCCAGCTGCATGTGTGAGGCATTTTTAACAAAAAGAAACAGCTGAAGAATCCTGACAATTACCAGACTATAAAAGTAACTCTGGGACAATTCTCTTTTTTTTGCTCTTTAAAAAATAAATACAGGGTCTTCACAATGCCAGCTATTCAAAACATCCCAAACACCCATCAGAACCTTAGGCCTTCATGCACTCAGATGGGGGCAAATCAACTATTATAAATGTGTCAGGACTAGCTACTAGGATAGATAATAATAATGTTACTGATGCTCACAGAAGGCTAGAGAGCAAAGCTTCACATCCATATCCCCAAAATTTAATAAAATCTCATCATCTCTCCCAGTTGCTTTATTCCAGACAAAAATCAACACAAATGATCAGACAGGACACCTGTAAAGAGGCCTGCAAGAAGATAACACACTGTATGCCAGTATAAAAAGTGTGACCTGGAAGAAAACATTTCAGTACTGTGAAGAGAAAAAAAATACAAATAATCAAGTCATCTGAAATTAGTACATAACAGCTTGTATTATATTAATTTCACTAAACAAAGGATGTTCCCTCTTTAGCTCTTGACTCACAAGCTAGAGCAAAAACTCTAGGAAAAAAAAAAAGGAAAAAGGAAAAAAAGAAAAAAGGAAAAAGAGGAAAAAAGAAAAAAAGTAGTATTTGTCTTTAACTGGTTCTTCTAAGACAGAGCAACCCTTATTACATCTTCTGTCAAAATAGCTGGAATTACCAGTGTATAAAGATGGAGCTTGAATTCTGAATTGCTTTTCAGAAATCTGATTCTAATGCTCTTTCGCAGGGTGCCACTTTCTATTCACCATCAAAAACAGGAAACAAGTGTACCTCACTGACCACAGACACATTAGTGGAAGAAGGTTTTGCTACTCTCTTCTCATAGTTTGATCCAACTTGAGAGGTCTACGCAAATATGAAACATGATTTACACTCTATATAACCTGACAATATAACTTGACTGCTCACAACAGGGCTCTTCCACACACAGGTGGATGACAGCTGTGGCCAAGTGGGAGGGGAAGAATGTCAGGGCATACCAGGAAGACACAAAAAACTGCAGGGCACTCGAGAACTATAAAAAAAATTTACCTTAGTTATGTGACCTTTACTTAGACCAGCAATACTTCTTTTATCAATAAGAAATCATAAAATCAGGAGTACTTTGAACCAAAATGTTTGCAGTTGCATAAGTAACCTTATCAATAATGATGTTTACCTACTGTAGTAGCCAGTGATGGATGACTACTCTGTGAATAGTGATTCAAAAACCACTAATTAATGTGTGCCTCTGTAGTAGAGATACTGAATGATACTTAAGCAAGGCATATCTAATGAATAGTATAATTAATCAATGTATGCACAATCAATACATAATTACTCTGGGTAATGCACATTCAATCTTAAGTACATGTATAGTGTATTGTCTCATTCATGTGAATTATTATATGTAACAGTTCTTGGACTGCAGCTGTATTAAAGAAAGTGTATTGTGTGAGTCTTGATTTGGTCAGTGACTTATGAATCTGCACTGTGAGCAAGACCCTGCAGGAATACAACTCAGAGCAGATGAACCTCACCATGGATGGGATTTTATTAAGTATATTGCTGCACATAAAAATAGAGTCTGCTTTTACTTTTAGAAGTTTTGTGGAAATATAAAAGATAGCCATCAACTTACCTTTCCTCATGTTTCAATTTTGTTTGAAAAAGTTCACAATATTGTTTCAAAGTAACTCACAGTAGCATCGCCTGCCCCCATGCCAACTTAACCCAAACTTCATTATCATTTCTGTTTCCTCACACATAAGAATAATAGGAAATGCCCCATCAAAGCACGTTTATCTCCATTACCGATTCTGATAGACAAATACTAAACCACTCAGAGAGATGCAATGTCTCATAATAATATGCCTATTGTGGAGTTTCTTCATAACAATTATTGCTTCTTCTAATAGCCCTTGTTTAAAATTATCCAGTACAGAAATCCAATTACAGCTCATTTATCTTTAAAAGGAGTTAAGACAGCTAGCAATATTTAGCCAAGTTGGCAAAAACACATGTAATGTTTTCCTCCACAAGCTGCTTACAGAAGACAGACAGCAGAGATTAATCCTGCTGCAGGGCGGACCAGTTGCTGTCCCCAAAAATAAAAACACGTTTCCAATTTGAATAATTAGATTTAGTTCACAAATCTCTAATAATGACATGCTTTGTACTTTCCACTTAATAAAAGCAATCAAAAACATTTGAGTGTGAAAGTGGTGACAGACTGCAATTACAAATGCCACTCAGTCTGAATCTGAAAGGGGCAGCTCATCTCAGAGAAGCCCCTTCAAAGGTATACCATCTTGCTTCCAGACAGATTTAACCACTGGTAATAATTTCTGGAAAATTACCTCCTATTGCTTTTGTCCTCTTAAATTATGTTATCAACTGTGTATTTTTAGTGCATGCATGTAGACCTATCTGAGAGATGTGACCACAGGTAGACTTCACATCCCAACTGCAATGTAGAGGTAAGTATCCAAATTATTGTGAAAATAGAGCATTGTCCTATTTCAAAAGCACCCTCAAAATCCCCAGCAAATCATGATAACAGTTGAGAAACAGCTGATTATCCATTTGTCCTGTGGTCAGAGCTTACGGTCTCCTGCCCCATCTGCCCCCTTACTCTAGCAAAGGCTACCAACTCTACAGAATGCATGTTTTAACCTCAAGCACCCAAACCTGGGCTGAAGCAATCAACTTCATTGAAAGCTGAAAAGAGCTGGTGACCACTGGCCCAAAGAGCCACACTGTGAAGAAAGACAACACCAAATTAGCATCCCATTGCGGAAAATGATCATTAACTGAAGGCAAAATAAACAAAACCAAGCCACTGATAAAATTCACAGTAACAAGTAAGGGCAAGAAAAGCTCTCCACAAAAAAACGCAGTTTATTGCTGAGTATCCCCACATACACACACGCTTATTTTCTTAAGTGTACACACAAGCTAACACATTAACAAAATGAATGAAATTTTAAAACACAGAAAAGGATTTTGCCTCACACCAGAGAGAAAATCAGTTCACTTAAGAACTGCAAGAGAGTAAGTATTTCTTCTCAACTGATGCTTCTTCTCCACTAGGTTTCTTATCAGGTTTTACTGGATGTACTTTACCAGTCCTAAAAGCTATGCCCAGTTTGAAACACAATGACAAAAAAGACAAGAAGCAGATGTGGGATGACTGCATTGTTAGCTGAAATAGTCTTGAATGAAAGCTGCCTCTCACATGGAGTAGTGCCATCACAACTAACCCATCTGCATCCTGACCAAACTCTCTGCATCAACAGAAAAGTGGAAGAGGTGGCCTCATGTCTGACTGGCTCCGGAACAGAGGAAAACATTTTCAAAAATAGCTCTCGGAAATCATCTCAGGTTTCCTGCTCATGACACACCTGACTTAAGCACTCAAAATTCCATTCAGTAATATGCCAAACGTAAAGTTCCACCAAATGACTAACATCCCTAACCAAAGCAAGAGGGTGATGTGTCACTCTTCATGTCTGCACAATACACCACGGTACTGTCAGCTTTCACTGTTTGGATAAGTTAAACCTTGATGGACAAAACAACCACCTAGCCCACACAGTTCAATGCTACTGGTACACAGACAAGGAAACTCAAGGTCTCTGTCCCTTCAGAGAAGGTTCCTGGCTCAGGTAATAGAAATCTGTGACTACAAACCTGGTAGTTGGTAGGTTTATCTTCAAACGCTTGAAGACAAAAGGCTATAATCCTGTGGGCACATGTTTTTATCACCACTGTACACCCTCTCAAACTATGCCTACGTGCAAGGTGAACAGTGAGCAAAGCATCATGCGTGGGCATACTGCCAAACGTCTCACTGAAGCTACTCCACAAGTCCAGAGGGACATGGGGGCATACATCCCAGCCTGGATGAAGTGCCTTCTAAGCCTGGACAGGTATAGCCTGGAAACAATTGAACTCATGTTTCTATGAGGGTCAGACGATCCTTTTACGGTCTTCAAGAATCTAAAGAGTAGCGAGCTGCCTAGTAGTTGTTAAGGATCTTGACACTTTATCTGGTAAGCTGCCATTTGTGAGACACTCTACAGAACCAAGCAAATGGGCAACTTCATTTAAGATGGGTGCTTACTTCAAGAGGCCCTTGAGACACACATAACCTCAGAAGTAGAACCTTATACTGAGAATGGTCCAATTTGTAGTGGGGACTGGCTTTTATGCAGTATTGAATAAATACATTTTCATTCTGCCAACTTCTTGCCTTGATAAAGTTGATACATTTGATCAGTAGTCATCCAGGAACCTGATGTTGTGAGCCTAAATTCAAAGTTATGATTTCAATTGGTTTTGAACACCATTAGTTTCATAGCCGTTCCTACTTCATCTGAGAAATACTTTCTTCACAAAGTGAGCACGTCCTACATAAACTTACAGCTCCTAGAACTTCACCTATTTCATGTTTCTGCTGTAAAGGAAGGGCAAAGAGAGGCACAGCATAGCATCAGCCACACAGAACCACTTGCATGGACAAGTTTGGCTATGTGATAACTGTGCTGAGGAGAGGGAGGCACCACAGGCAAATAACAGCTTCAGCTTTTCCTACCAACTTCTGACATCTGAGCCTCCACTGTGCTATGAGTTTCCACATTCCATCACAGAAACCCTGCTTCTCTCCACCCTCATGCTTAAGCACATCACCCAGTCCATGCTTAAGCAACTCAATGGCACTCTTCATTACGTGATGGGTTGCAGAGGGTCTTCACTTCCAGCTCCCTGCTGATTAAAGCGCTAAATGATTATCTTTTATTAGGATCTATATTTCACATAAAACTCAGACAGAATAGAGCCAAAGGATGGCAATTTATGATGACTCAGGATGCAAAGTACCTAAGCTATTTTTGACTCATTTATTATAACCTATTTTCATGGCAGAAACAGTAAGCTGGAACTAACTACCAAAACGTGACTTGTATCTGCTGTTCAAGATTTTGAGTGCAATTCTGCAGAAGTCCAGTAATCGGCTACCCCTTGGTCCTCTTCTACAGTAATAGAATTCACTATTTTTTCACAGAGCCATTTTTAAAATACTTCTGAATTCTCGGTAAATAATAATAAAAAGATTTCTAGTCATAACTTACCTCATTATAATTAGTATATTGTAATGGACACCACAGCATGTGTTCAAAGGTTAAAGACTAGTAAAGAAAGGGCTTAATGTTCATCTTATTCATACACTTTGGTTTACTTCATAATACTTTAAAAATTAAAATGCTTCCCACAATCTTTTTTTTCAAGACACCATTCTCCTTTTGATTCATGGCTGTAACTCCTCTTTTTCCAAAGAGATCTCTGTAAGTATTCTGAGGCCCAAATCACCCAGAGGAAATTGTTTAGCTTGTTCATGACAAAACAGAAACAAAATAGAAACGCTGTAGCAGAGAAGTGATTTCTTTGCAAAAATACTTCCCCATTAAGACCACCATATAACCCTTTCTCACAACTACAGACCAAGGTGTCTGAAGCAAAGTGATGACTAAACAAAATGAGAGTATTCGGTAAGCATAAAATAAAAGCAAAGAGGAAATTTTAAAAGAAGGTCAACCAAAGAAACTTGTTATTCCAAAAAGTCCTTTAACTCTGAAAAAGAGCTGTTCTAGTTTCTTAACTCTTTACTGAAGCGACCATGTTAAGTCTTTTTCTAACTATGCGCACTGTCTTCTGTCTCATGTATATTTGGTTTTTAAAGTCTTAATCAGTGCCTACTCAGATAACCACTGAATTTACTGAATCAGCTTCTGTCCATTACTTTTGTAAATCAAGAGGAGTTTCTTTAAAGCATCCTCCTTTGTGAAGTTACTCCATTACCCTCCTTCTCTTTGGCCTAGTAGAGCAATTGTACACTATTTTGCAAAAAGACATGACAGAAACAGTACCTCCTCATATTAGTAACATCTCTAACTGCTTCAAAAAATTACCCATCCATTTTTCTTCCTTTTTCCTCTACCCCAATCAAATAATTAACTACCCTACAAATATGAGGAAAAGGAAGAGAGGTAGAACATCACTGGAATGGAGCCAGTTCATTCTGTGATGGAGAGGGACATTTTATCCATCATATGAAAGGATATCAGATCCTTACAATAAAAATGCTGTAGAATCCATGCACATAGCAGAACTTCTACAGATAGGAGACAATTGATGCTTCTAGGATGTAATGACCAGTTAAGAGATTGTTTTTCTTCAGATCAAGTAACACGGGGCACCACTGACAGCAACCCAATTTGGAAACAATAGCTAAAACTCATTTGTACAGAGTTGTTTGGTACAGACATCTACAATTAGATACAGGATTTCCTTTTAAATTCCAAAGGGACTTCCACATCCCTGTCTTCCTTTACTATGGCTGAACACGAGGAACAAACAAGGTTTTCCTACTTCCCGAAGGAGGAAGAGAAGGGCAAAAAACACAAGCTGCCAATAAAGGCAGAAAGAAAACTTAATTTTCTTAGAGTTGATCATCCCCATGTAGACTGAAAATAACTCTCAAGGGTCAACTATTAAGCTAAAAAGGAGGCCCCCTATTCCCACATAGGAAAGAAGGCATTGCTTATGTTCATGAAATACTTCAATTAGAAAACCTTTAGAATGTGAACACCCACTTCTTCAGAAAAATGAAGTGCTATGGTGAGAATATTGTTGATACTGTGTCTTACTTTGATAGAGGCATACCAGACAAATAAAACAACAAAACTGGAAGGTAAGTAGCTTTTAAAACACAGGGTTGCTTAATTTTTAATTTTAGATTTTATCCTTGTGTTATATCACAAAGCCAGAAGAATGGTAAATGTTGCTTCCAGTCCTTTTCCTCTTTCCCCCACTAGGTGTCTTCTAATTCTTCACTTTCTCAGGATAAATTCAGACTATACACAATAAGGAAGTCTTTGCTTACAATTCATTCTCAGAATTGTATCTTATTTTTCAAAAAGAAACACAAGGAGAGACATTTATGAAATGCAACTCCTTGAGCAACAACAGAATTCTCAGTTCTACAACCTCACGAATGATCAAAGCTGCCATGCCATACAGTACCTCCCTTCCATAGGAGAGTCCAAGTGGTTTTCACTCTTCATAATCAGTTTTCCTGCACAACTGGAAGTGCAGGTGTATGAAGGAATGATGCTATTATATCCATTTTCTGCTGTTCCGAAGATCTGTTGCTATGCTAGCTACAGATCCGTAGATGGCAGCATTGATGCAGTAATTACTCTTCAACACAGCAGAGGTCAAAACACACTCCACAAAACTGTTTCTTATCGAAGCTAAGCCCAATTTTCAAATGTCAGAAATCGAAGCACCAGGAAGTAGAAGCATTGGGCCAGGAACTGTCAGGCAGTAAAGAGAAGCCATATCCAGGATCACTACTAAAAAATACTACATCAAGCACTCAGCCAGTAACTGCATAGGTTAACCCAGTTTAGGCCTCACCATCTTTAAATAAACTACATCATCTAAACAGTAATGAACACTGTGACCCACGGGCTGCTGGTATAGTTCTTCTGGTTACCTACATATGCTGCCAAATTAGAAAGAAGCATACAGAGGCGTCCAACATTCTGCCATCTTTACTGCCCTTTTTTTCTCTACTATACCTTGCTCAAAACAAGTTTTACACTCACTCCCATTTCTGCTGTTTGAGTAAGTGCTACGGATTTGATGGCCCATATCACCACACACCACAGAGCTCAGTTACAAGCAAATAAAAGCAATGTCCCAGATGTTCTAGGACAAAAATTAAACACAATGACAGGCAGTACGCTTTGGAGGCAAAGGATGAAAGAGAATACAAGGAAATTATGGCAGAGAATACAAGATACATAAGTCCCAGCTCAGTTTCACAGGCCCATCCTCTTTTAAAGGCATCTTTTCCGACATGGTGCCTGCATAAGGAATAGAGCTGCTTAAATTACTGAACTTCAAATCTATGCTCTGGCTGATTCTGCTAGGCTTCTTGATGTGATAAAGCTCAGGGTTTTCAGCTCATTTCCTTTAAAGTGCATGTGTGTGTGTGTAAAACACATTTTTCTTGTGACTGAATAGTTGGTCAGAAAGTACACAGTCCTTTGAGAGGACTCAGCTCTGTACAGCCAGTTTCTCTAATATAATCTACCCATGGCCAGCCTTGCTGTCTTTGTCAGCTCACAGAATCAGCTGGCCTTATCCCAGCATTCAGGTGCACTAAGCATACTCACACCCAAATTCTCCTCTCATTCCCTCCAAGCCTACACACCAAGAAACCCTGCCCTGCAAAGTTCCTAACAAACCAGGTTTACTGCTGTGTGGCTGGAACTGAGCTGTCCCCGTCTGAATTATGCCAGCCCCTTTACCACCCTGAATGCTCCCTCTCGTGTCAGCTCAGCTCCAGTGCAGTACACCAAGCTTCACAACTTCAACACATCATGTGTTTGTTAATCTGTGCTAGAGACAGGTGGCACAGGCTGAACATTAGAAGACTGTCATTTCATAGAAGCAAGCTACCTACCGTGGCTGGGCAGCACACACACAGGAACACAGCACACACCAAGGTGCCCTTGGGTTCGAAGGACAGCACTTACTCTAATTTGAATGCTTGCACAGCTCACTCTCATTTCAGGTACTTTTGATTAAACACTTCACCGGCACACTAAAGCATATGTAGCAATCTTTAATTATTTAATTTCTGGTTACATACACTCAGGCTAGTAAGTAACTAAGCAGAAGTTGTTCGAACGCCTCAATTCCAGAGGAGTCAAAATGGTTTTCCCTACTTCTGCACTTGACTTAATCAAAAGAACCTGAGTACAAGCAGCTCCCAGTAAAGACATTTCTCTTGAAATATTAACTCTATCCCTGGGACGCATACCAAGTTTTAGAACAGTACTCCTACACACCTGAGACTTTTAAGAGCAGTTTAATAGTAAAAATATCACGTACCACATTCTCTGTAAGCAAAGAGTATTTGAAAAAGCTCTCCTGGAGACTTCCAAACTGAAACAACTAACTCATTGCATAGCTCCTGACATGGCATACAGATTTTAAAAAAGAAAAGAAGAAAATTGAGTATTCAAACAGGTTTCAAACAACCATGAAATACTTGTCATGAGAAATCTGCAGGTTTGGTAAAGTAAAGCTGCTTCCTAACACAGCACAGACACAGCATTTTCAGAAGTCTACCAAAGGCAATGCGGGTTCATCAACAGGCATGGAGCTGTGTTGGTATTTGCCATCAGCTAATATTAGACACATATATTCTGATATTGCTGCTGCGTAACAAACCACTGCCTCTTGTCCACTCAAGACATCTTAGAGATGCAACTTTCATCTCAACCGATTTTTGAAGAATTGCTTCTTTCAAAGGCTGATGCTGCTGAACAGAAGTACTGCAGGCCAGATACACTGTATATTTTTAGGGTATTTAGTGACAGAGGGTGGGTCTGGCTGTACAAGAGAAGGAGGTGGGGGAAAAAAAAAAGAAGCATGGAATGTCAATTTCAGTACTGATTTTTCCTTTGAAAGAAAAATCAGGAACTCCTTCCTCAAACCACACTGAATTCTAACCAAATGAGAAAGCAAAATGTGACAGTGGTTAGGACATGTCAGGCCTAGTTAACTAGGCTGTAATTCTCTTAAGCTGCACTGTTTCCCATTCCTTCAGCTCTGCTGCACATAGCATTCACACTCACTCCCAGGCTGAGGAGTGGGAGAGGAGGGACAGCTATGCCATGACACAGCCTCTGAGTAACAGACAAGTGGCAAAACCGGAAACAACTCCAGTAAGTTTATGCATTCAGTGCCATGGCAACTTTTAACCAGTAGTCTATTCTTAAACCTTCATTATGGTACAACACAATATGGGAATAAAAAATGAAGCACAATTTCATCAAGGTTGAGAACAGTAATCCAAAACCACATGTGAACTCACCCACAACAGCAAGCTGGTAAGTTAAACAAACTGGCACATGGGAGAGTTGCGCACTGGCGCACTGGACCGTGCAAAAAGCTTCAGCTCTTTCTTTTCAATAGGTTCAAAACATCGAAAGTTCAAAAAGAGAAACAGAACACAAGCTCAAGCTTGCTTCTTACCAAACTGAAGCCAAGTGTGATCCTTCTCCCCCTCTGCGTGCAGAATTTCTCTGTATCAACTTGGACAAAGCTTATGTTAAATGGTAAAGGGACAGGCAAAACAGACTTTTCCGTATGAAAGAAAGACCCAGCAGTAAGTTATTCCTGCAAACCAACAGCGCAAAGACAATCCTTTCTGTGCTGCACTTTCATGTCGTTGCAAGGCTTACTGTCAGTTAGTGAAGGCACTGCAATATACCACATGTGCACCCTGCCTTATAAGAAGTATATAGTCTCAGCTTTAATTACTGAAAAATGGCTTTAGCACAACATAACACAAATAGAATTATCTTCTTTACTCCAGAAACTTCAAAATAGCAAAAAAAGACCCTGGAGGGAACTGAGCATTTATTTCAGTGAAAGCTGGAGCAGTGGAAGTACTCACCCATCTGAGAGAAACCAATGCAAGACACTCATCTCTAGCTGATAAAACAGTACAGAAGCAGAAGAAAACAAAAATAGAGTCAGGTGCTTCCTACACCAGAAACCTAAGCAAGAGGGGAATGTGACACATCACAGTGGTCTACTGCCTCTCACAAACCACATGTACTGCAACTTGCCACTTGGGTGTTCACATCAAAATGCATATTACCCTGCAGCTGCAACCAGCTTGAGCTGCAGGAGGAGCACACATTGCTGGTGGTGCAAACATATATCTTCAGAACACTGCTGCCAGACAGACCTGCTCCTCCACACTCAAGGGGAGCCTTCCAGCCTGTCAGCAGCAGAGCGGTTTGGCGGCCTCCTCTCTGCCAGGCAGACTTGTGAAAAGCCTGAGTGAAAGCAGAACACAGAATGACACGTACATGCTAGGGCAAACCAGCTGGATGACTAACCTGTCGGTAAACTCAACAGAGCTGCTGCTATCCACCTGTGCAAACTGCTGAGCTGCAAATGTGACTTGATTCCAGTTGCCTCCTGAGGCACATTCTCCCTTCTATGGTTAAGGTGTCAGCCACCCTCTTTGGACAGATGAGACACACATAAAACGTCACCCTTCCAATCCTCCCCCAAGAAGTCTGCAAGCCAAGAGGCAGCTCACAGCATGCAGCTTTTCTCAGCCTCAACATCTGCCTGGTTTCCATCCAAATCCAGCATTACTTTTGTACTCTCTCTTTAGCTAAAGGAGACACTGGCTATCTACACGCTTGTATCAGTACGTTTATAACGCAGCTCATGTTGGAAGCAGCCTCCAGGCTTCTGTACATTATTTTTCTCAAAATACAGTATTCTTGCCTAGGAGAGGTGAAAAACCTAGTTACTGCCTTCCAGGAGCCACACACCTTTTTCAAATCCTTTAAAAATATGTATGTCACTGAATATCAATATGCTCTCACTACGCTTGAAAACAGTACGAGTGACTCATCCTGCTCAAGCATGCTCCAGAGTTGTTTTGCTAATGATAAAGCCCCTGAAGAGTTTTCAACACTGGTTACTCCTTAATCCTACAATATGAAGCTCTTTTCAATAGACTTATATTTCTATTGGATGGTCTGGGTAGGATTTGCAGCTCATTCCATTTAAAGGGTTTTTGAATGATTAAAAAGATATTAAGTTTGGTATTAGTTTCCCTAAAAGGAAAGACCAAATATATAAAGATATTATTAATCTACACACTGAAAACCATAGCCAGGTCCTTCCCTATGATTACTTCACCCATCACACTGACCTATGCAAATAACCTACACACTGCCACAAACCCACTTAGCTGAGATAAATTACATTAACTCCAGCAGAGAGGGTGTTTTTCCCAAAAGCCATCTTTAGCAGTAAGTGAAGATCACCCACCTACCTTACTTTTACAGTAACAAACCTGATCCTGGCTACATCTGAACTGCAGGACTTTGTTGCTTCTGGCAACACCTGCATATCCTGGCAAATTCTTGACTGCATGCCAGGAGGAGAGTGAAACATTACTGTTCCCTTCCTCAGCACACATCTCTCTGGTTCATCTGGGAGGAAAAAAAGGAGGGCACAAAGTTGCCAAACTCTCTGTTATTGTGCTTCAATATTCCAAAGACTGCCAGTCAGAGACCTGGAGCTAGCAAGTGCTCTACAGGGAATACGGAATGATCTCCTTCTCTGAATGGCTCTTTCAAATGTTGGATTTATTTTTGTTTCGAGTTAACAAAGAGAAAACATAGGAAATCACTCTCCTTTACCTATTAGCCTCTGTGAATACTCTCATCTCACCAAAGATGTCTGTTGCAGTGACACAGTCCAGAGATTTTTCTCCATTTTAACAAAGGCTAAAACCTTTCTTCACATTGCATTTTTCTGCAAAGCTCTAAAACAGGCATGTTATTATTTTAGACAGCAAATAACACAGAGAAACATTGCTGTTGTATTAGTAAAATATGGTAAGTACAAGCAAAACGAAGCTGTGTATTCAAGTGAATCAAACTTCTCATTTCAAATGTAGCAAGTTTCTGTCACTTTCAGGCTGACTACTATCCAAGGCAATATAAGTAAAATGGGGATTTCCACAAAACACAGACTATGCTCTACAGAAATTACATTTACACTGTGCTGACTACAAACTTCTGTGTAACTAAGATGTGCATTCTTGCGGATATGTTTGCATGTAAATATTAACCAAATAAATGCTTTCATTACACCACAAACATTTAAAAATGTATTTTAAAAAGATTCATGGTACAACAGCCCAGTTTGGTCACACTGGAAATATTTTGAAAACCTGCTTGTTGAAAGGCACTAGAAATATCAGTTCACTGACACCACACGTATGTGAAATACTAACTTTCAAGTATGACCAATAAAAGAGCTTAGAACTGGCTAGACTACGTCATTGTTTCCTGCCTGTGAAGAGGACCTATTTTAGCTAAGTGAAGCTGAGCAGAGAAGAGGAAGTCTAAATCTTCTACAGATTTGGGACTAGGAAAGGAGGATATCTGAAGAAACTCTGTAGTGCACAAAAGGTCAGTAACAATCCCTTATCCTATGCTAACAAAGTGACTTGGATGTTTACGTAAATTGCTGAGATGGATTTCTTTCTTCCGAAGCTGAACACGGGCATTCATTCTAAAACTTAGGAGATGATATTTAATTCTTTAAGGCACTTTCAGAGTATCAGCATTCTATCAACAACATTTGAAGCAAAACCACTGCATTTGGAAAAGCATAGTACCATAAATACTGTTGCTTAGGATTTTAAAAATAAATTTTAAAATATACAATAACTAAAAGCATTGGTACCACTACGTTATCTCTAAAGGAAAGATGTTTGTTTTCATTAAACTAAAACTAGGAGAAGATCTTGTTGCTTTGTCTGTCTGTTCTTCACTGAAAGCCATGTCTTCCTCAGGGGAATGTGAGCAAACATGAGGGACAGCCAAAGCAAAAAAAGGGGATTGGGAACAGAGATGCACACACAATACTTTAAATGGTAACACCCTTGCCTAACTTGCAGTATAAATCTGGAGGAAAAGATTTAATTCTGGTTTTCTTCCGAAAGTCTTGGTTCTCATACACAGCACCTAGACGGCCTTCACAATCCACATTAGACATTCAGGACCTCAGCTACCATTAAAAAAATTTAAACATATTGATAAAACATACAGACAAACATCAGAATTTCATTCAGAATCAACACAGACCTCCAGAAAACAGTTACTCCAGGTGCTCTTCAGCAAGTGCTTTAATCAATACCAGTAAGTAAGTGTTTCCATTATGAAAAACAGCAAATAGGGCAAAACTGTCCACTGAGAAACACCCAAAGATGTATTAGGGCTGACCTGCAATATATCAGCCTGAACTCCACGCACAGAAGTACTGATGAAAAAGCAGGATATTTGCATCCACGTCTAAATGCAGACAGGTGACTACATGCTTTAAAAAAAATCTCATTATTTCTTAGCTACAGAAATGTCAAACTTCAGATTCTTAAAAATTAAAATCTAGGAGGAATACCTAATTGTAACACTGAGATGCATTTAAACATGCATAGTTTGGAAGGAATGCCATCCAGAGAGACTTTGACACACTTGTGAGGTGGGCTGATGCCAACCTCATGAAGTTTAACCATGCCAAGTGCAAGGTCCTACAGCTGAGCCAGAGCAATCCCAGGCACAGCTACAGGTTGGGCAGAGAAGAGATTCAGAGCAGCCCTGCAGAGAAGGACTTGGGGGT
>JBCJKH010055330.1:53458-82871 GCA_039877255.1 Loriculus beryllinus | reverse complement strand
GGTCATCCGCACTGGGGTCAGCAATGGGGACCACGAGCCCAGACCTCGCTGCTGTACTTTACATACCAGCTACTTCATCCAAGCTCATTTTTGCAAGGAGCTTAAAACTAGTATGGAGAAGCTGTACTGCAGCAACACAAACATCAAAACTACAAATCCCGTAGGCCTAGGGATTTTTAAACTTACACAGAATCATAGAATCAATTAGGTTGGAAAAGACCTTTAAGATCATCAAGTCCAATCATTACACCAGCACTGCCAAGTCCATGGCACACTTTCATACTTAGCAGGTATGAAATTAGCAGGAAGGCCTTTAATTTAGTATCAAATCAACCCATAGAGACAAATCTCTCTCCAACCTAATAATAATACCACAGCTGACGAAAACTTACAGTGTTAATCCAGTCTTTCCTTTCTTTTTATTTTAAATAATTAACCACTTTATTTTAAAGCACTTGGGTTTTAATCAAATAACCTTAATATTTTGAACTGTTTCATTCTTTTTCACCTGTTGTATTTTCTCCATGCTGTTAAATGCCACACTTGTCAGACTTTACTAGCAGACTCTGGAAGTGGTTGTGAGCTGTTACAAAAATCTAACAGAAAAACAACAACAAAGTGTATTTCCATTTATCCATGCTTGTAATTTTAACAGTAGGGATTCATGTCAGGAAATGATACAGGCTTCTTTGCACTGTACAGCAATAGCTTCACAGTTTTGATTTGCCCCATATCAAAGGTTTTGCCACAGCAAAATAAAAGAAAGAAACAGCATTTCTTGGTTCCATTCTATGTGATGAACAAATATAATAAATAAGAGCTTCTTTTCTAAAAAGCTCATAAAGTCTAGGCATGCTGACAGCAGAATATCCCACATACCTAGAAAAAAGCTTGCCAAGTACAAATGCCAAGATTAAATGCTATAATTTAGCAATGACTTCCGACAGTTATGCACAGAGGGAGAGAAATTCATTGCCAGCACCCATCAGCTTTGCAACTTTCTGATCTGTGCTGATCCCCAGCACTGATGCAGATTCTTTCAGCCCTGCTATCCCGCACGAAACCAGGCTCCTGCTAGGAGCGTCATTAAAGCACCAGCCCCCATCGAGATGCTTCACTCACTGAACAGAGATACCCCATGCGACACTTAGCTGATTTTAAGGCAGTTAATTGGGACACCTTACAGGGCAGGCAAACGTTTACTTTCCTTAATGTTATTCAGTGGGAAGAGCAGCTGCTTAATTGGGACAGCCAATTATTTGGTGAGGCCCTTCACAGGGAATGCTCCAACTTTGTAATTATGCTCTTTTCAGCCCCTAAGAACCACTGAGCTCTACAGGGACGCAAACAGCCACCAACTTCAGAGCCTGCAAAGGTTTCAGAAGTGCAGCAACCCCTGTGGAGCTCATCAGCTCTGCAGTGGTCCTTGTGAAATGCAGCCTGCTCCAACTCCAGCACCAGCAGCACTGGTACTCATCTAACCAAGAAATACAAAGCTAAATGATAGGCACCGGAGTAGTTCAGAAAAACTATGCACAACAAATGCGTTTGGTGATCGAAAACAGCTCCTGAGGAGAAGAAACATTTATGGCTCTTCAGGAGTTTAAGAAAAGACATTCAAATCAAGAGACCCTTCATGTATCCTTAACAGAAACTTCCTGAGGCAAGTTCAGAGAGAGATGGAAACCACAACCCAGGAGGACATAAGCTTCGAATAACATAGAAAATTGATTTTCAAATAAGGGGACTAAAAGTACCAGGGAAAGGTTTTAGTACAACGCTTCTCAACCGATTGCAACATTCAGGAAATATTTTCAGTCCTCCAAGAGAAGCAAAAATGCACATAGCAAATTAAATATGGAGATAATTCTTCATGAAAGTGAGGAAGAAATATCCCTTTGGGATGAAATCAAGATAAATATGATAAAAAAAGATGCTCTTAACTAGCTGAGAACAGTATTTTTTTACAATAGCTTATCTCTGCCAGTAAGTAAGCACGGACATTAGCTGAATGTCATTTTCAGAGCTGCTCTATACTAAGTTCTTACATTAACATTCAGTGCATTCAATTCACATTTTTAGTGAGAATTAGCTTACCCTATGCAGCTTTTCAGCTGCCTTTACAAAATCACTCTTGGACATACTATTAGCAGCTATATGGGGAATGGGTGTGAATGAAGTAGTGAGCTATTAACACCCTAACACACTGAATCTACTTGCTTAAACTTCCTGGTTTTAAGAGCCCACAGGTGGCAAACAAAGCTGCAGTTTCTCATTTCAGCTAGGCACAGCTGGCTCAGAACCATTGTGACATGCGCTGGACAACAACAAAACAAGACTCCTTCCACTGAAAACCAAACATTTTTCATTTTGCTCTCTTCAAAAGCATCAGTGTGGCTAGCACACGAATGAACAACCCAGATGTCCTCACAGTGCTTGACAAGTAAGCACCAGTGGACCAAGCTGTACCTTTTTCATTTCCCCCAGGTCATCCCATCCTGCCCAACCCCATCCCCTGCATCCTGGTGAAAGAGATGCTTGAACCTCAGCTATTCCATTTCACAGCCCACATTATTAGTACCATTCTTATTAAGACCATCAAAACTAGATATGAGTGTTCAGTGACTCTCATACAATGACCTGTGACAGAGGCATCTCATTCTGCCACTGCTGCTAACAAAGCAGTAAACTTGTGCAGAAACAAAGGTCTGTAGTGATGAACAACTGCAGCCTCCATAGTTGATCTGTCAGGGATGCCAAAACACTCAACTGATAGGAGGTAGAAATCACTGTGCAAAATTCCACATCTATGTATGCTTCCAATACATTGGAAAAAGGTCTACTGGAACACATAATTTATAAGGCACACAGGTATTTTTTCCCAGTATACTCTATACTGGTTCCCTCAAGAGGAAGAAGCTATCCTCGTGAAGGTACTTCTATGCAAATGACTACATTTACCATAAGACATCAGGCAATGCACCTGTAACCAGTATGGCAATACCAGGAATTCCACTTAGAGCTGGGTTTACTCTCCTACTAGGACCTTGTCTAGCAGGAGAAAGAATATTACCACCAGACCTTCCATTTCCTTGGAATTCATTTCTAAAATAAGAGATAAATGAAAAGACTCCAGTTTTGGAAAACAAAACCACTGTGTGACTAAATGATCAGAAGCTGATGCTCAGTTTCTAGCTCAGTACCAACAACACACACTAGATTTTGAAAGTGGTTTTCACAAGCCCTGAAAATAATACCTTAGCAAAAACACTGAAAGTCATTCATAAGAAATCAACATGGAAGCACAAACTTCATGATATTCTCATTTCATAAACAGAAAGAAACAACTTAGTATGCAAAAGCATTTCTCAGCCACCATGCTGTCTGTTTTCAGGTATTCTAGCCTAAAGAATATGCTGGGCAATCTGACAAGAAAAATGCAGCTGAGAGACTGCTTCTCATTTTCACCCAGACACTGCTGAGAGTCCATGGGAAGTAAGGTTTGAGTTAACTGTCAAACATGTGCTGATGTACTGCAGTCACATGCATATGGTTGTCCTTTCAGTCACAGATCTCAAGGAAAAAGAGAAGGAGGCTCATTAAAAAACAAGACGTGGCTATTTTTGCTGAATGCTCACTAAGGCAGAATTTCAATTGTTTGAGCAGGTGGAAAGGTCTCTTGCTCCCTGAACTTTGAAATTAACCTTTCCTATCTCCAGACACAAAAGGTCTAACAACATGCCTTCCATAGTTATGAAAAAGAAGCCATTTTCTGGATTCTCCTAGAGCAAGCAGGAAATAAAGCTTGTCAGTTTAGCAGCACTTAAAAATCAGTATTTGAAACAACAATTTTCCTAGTTTAAGGCAAAAAAATATAGAAAGAAACAATTTCACCTCTCTGCTATCTATTTACCACATCCCTAGACCCTAGTTGACTGCAAGATGGAAGCAAGATGCAGATGTGCTTTGGCAGGCCTCAGGCAGCCCTTTGTACATGAACCATTCCAGATGTAACACACCAGACCCTGCGAAGTTCAGACAGACTTCTAGCAGCAGCTAAGCCAACAGAAAGCTAAAACACCAATTAACCTATCAGGAGATGGACAAATTAACAGCAGGAAACTTTCTGCCTTCCAACCTAACTTGGCTCTTCAACTATAACAAGAAATTAGCAGAGGAAAGTAAACCAGCTGGCAGTTTTGACAGACCTTCAATAAACACACACACACAAACAAGAAACACAAACCAAACCAGCAACTGTGCCACAGCCTCTCAAGAAGCTGGGAAAGAAGCTGAGCCAAGACTGAGCACTGCCCCTGGGTAGCTCTTCAGGGCTGAGGAGCATCACAGAGGTCTGCCAGGCAGTGCCGTAAGCTGTACTTGCTCAGCATCACCCCTAGGAGCCCGTGTACACAGAGCCACCCATTTCAAACAGCTCACTGAGATCCTACTAAAAGGTGCAGATCTATACACCTGTGAACCAAACAAAATGCTGAAAGCAAGTATAAAACAATATTTAGCTACATTAAAACTACAGGCGGAAAAAAGCGGTGAGAAAACAGTAGGATCACTGTTCACCATCTTTCCCAGATAAAGCTTCTTTGTACAATGGAAAATAATCTTTCTTTACAGAGGCTTACAATAAAGATACAAACATTTGCACTGTAAATATTAAGTTTGTAAATGGAAATTTAGAATTCAGTAATCTTTTCAATTCAAATCATAACCAAACTTGCTTCTTATCTTTCAATAAAACTTGGAAGAACTCCTAACTCATACTTCCCAAATAAAGGAAGTGGAGAAAGGTTTTTCACCATGCTCGTATCTTAAATTGAAACTGTACGAACACACCTACTTCTCCATGGCAAAGAGAGCACAGTGACACATCTCAATCGCTTTGTCTAGTGACTGAGGGAAAGAGAGAGAAATCTGCCATTTGGCACTCCAGGCCATTTCTTACAAGCACAAATTCAGGCATCCTACTGCACACTACTGTGCAAGATTTTGACTTGTAAACTGCACACAGGGTACTACAAAGATACATCAACTATACTCACATTAAACAGAACATGCTGGTATAACTATCCTAATGCAGATGCAGCTTACAACAGTAACAGTTTCTACCCATGACCTATTCTCTGTTTCACTGGATTAAGTTGGGGCCCAATCAATCCCTTGAAGCAGCTCACCATACCACCAAATGGGTACCCATACTAAAACATGAGAAAACAGGATGGGCAGACAGGATCAGGAGACGAGATTAGCTGAAATTAGCCAACCCTCCAAAAAAAAGCAAAAAATACAAAGTATCAGGGAGATGCCCTATCTCTCCATTAACTGAAATCAGGTTACAGCATGCTCAGAATCAGAAGATCCTTCAGCAATTTTTCCTTCATTATGTTTTCTTATCATTCCAAGTCTTTCATCAGTAAAATATCCCCTTATTATTCAGCCTCTGCCCCACTACACTACTACCAACTGGATCATTTTTGTGTTTCTGACCCCAGCTCCTCCAAGAATCCTAATAAACTTTAATGCTCTACCAAATCAAGCTGGCTCCTACCCTTCATATCACATTTTCAGCACTCTGCTAATTCTTTTCATTGCTTTCCATCCTATTGGTTGGTACATAACTCAGGCTTACTCATAAGTAACCATCAATCCTTAGCCTCTTTTCATTATTATTAAATGAATTCATAATGTCATTTAGGAGTTCAGTACATTTTCAGTGTAGTTCCTGTCCTTTGTGATTTGTTTATCAATTTGTTCATACAGAAACCAATCTGATGCCCTCAGCAAGGAACACATAGGCAAGCAACTCATTCATTTCAGCTTTTCTGGAACGGCTTTATTTGCCTTGACTACTTCTGGGCTTTTTTCTTCTATACTTTGATCATGCAACAGACTCACTAAATCACTTACTCTCCTGTAAAAAAGCAGCATGCACCAATTAGTCTTTCCATATCACAAAATTACCAAAAAATAAGGTCTTATTTTTAACCCATCAAAAGCTACAGGATGTTCACTAAAAATAAACAAAAAAAAAAAAAAAAAAAAAAGAGGAAAGGGGGTGAGGAGAGGGGAGATTTCTCTATGGAGGATAAAAAAGGTAGAAGGGACATGTGTAATCAGTATGTAAGGAGATGGACCATGTTACACTAGAAATTTGGTTAGAGCCCTAATTCTGGACACACAAACCGAGGCGGCCTTGGCTTTTATTGAGAAGGAGGAATGTTTTCACAGAGCATTCAGAAAGTATCCCTAAATGCGACCTGAATACCAGCCAAAGGCTTCACACGCTGATGAAACAAACACCCTTCATTTCTACATCAAAAACATTATTGTCAAATAACTGAAACATCTGAGACTTCATCCTGTCTTCTTCTGGGTTAGAATTTGCAATAAAAGTAGTGACACCACTATTACTTTTCCATTCCTAGTTTAAGCAGCTCAACATCAAGTACCCAGTTTCAATTTTTATGGGAAAAGTGGTCATGCATTCTACAGCAACTACACTTCTACTATTTATACACCTGAAATTCTGAAGTTAAAAAACAATTAAAACAGCTTTAAATCTAAGTCACTAACATTAGTCCCTACAAACTTCTTTTGGAAGTCATTCACCTGCTGTTCTGGGAAGAGCCATCGTTAACCACGCACACTGCATGCAAATCACTTCTGGCAAAGATGCATCAAAACTAAGGAAAAAAATCCCAAATCTTCTCCCAAGGCCAGACCTCACTAAAAGGACACTTTCCAAGAAAGTACGAAGAAAATGCCCACCAAACTATTGTGCTAGGAGGAGGAAACCCAAGTGTGTTTCCAGTCACTCAAAAGTGTCAATTTAAAACTTTCAGCTCTACCCTGAATTGTTAAGAAGAAAAATAAATAAATAAATAGCTGATCACTTGCCATCAGCTCACAAAAATAATTATACTAAATGCCATTTAAAACACAATTAAAAGTACAGGCTGTATACAAACAAGCAGAGCAGAGCCGTTCCCTGTTTTCACTACAGCAGCTAGAGAAAGAAAACAAAGGAACACATTTTGAACAGTTTAATTGGATAAAACTTAAGTTTTAAAACTCAGCTGGTGGTGGGGAGGTGGAGTGGGAAACGAGTACTACAGAAATGATAAAAGGATATACTGGATAAACATTTTGGGAAAGGGAAAGCTACATTTATTTAGGAACAACATGGGGAACGATTGCTTACAAAGAAGCAGCCTTTAGAAATTGCATATCTTATTTAAAATGACAGATTTTCAAAATCAGCAAAAAAAAAAAAAGGTTTTCTTACTGAAAACTCTGAAGTTTACAATGCAGATAATAGGATTCCAGCAGTATTTTGCTTATTTAAATGATGTTGCTTTCTTGCCGAATGAACAGGATACTGATTAAACTGATGCTTATGTTTGCAGCTCCTTTTGCCAGAGGCCCAGCACCTGAGGGCTGTCACTTTTGCACTTCCCTCCTGCATCAGTGCAAAAGGCAGAGTTGAGTCACTGATGAAGCAGGGACCAACAACTTCTCTCCTTTCACCTACTGGCTGGCTACCTTCCTCTGCACTAATGAATGTACTTCAAGTCCTCCTCTGAAGACCAAGTCTCCTTTTCTTCCCTTGTATCTTACACACACAAACTCTCTAAGTGTCTCAAACCATCCAGCTACTGTCAGCCCAGACAAAAAACATTAGCACTTCTCAGTCCAGAAGACATCATCTGGCCCAGTCTCTGTGAAGCCTGGAGGATCTTCTTGTGTTGTGCTAGTCGAAGGGGATGAAGGCAGTGTGAGGAAGGCCTACTTGCTCTTATTCAACTCATAAACCCTCCAAGGAGGTGAAAAAGAAGCGGTGACAAGGCAACAGGAGAAAAATGCAAAGAAGTGCAAAAACCTAGTGCTGGCACCCAAGGAGTGCACCTAGGCCAATCCTGTTAGCTTCTGTTTCCAAAAATCAGATGTTTTACTTAAGTTTTACTTTTCAACAAAACCCAGCCAAGCCCAATATTACATGGCACAATTCAGAAGAATGCAATGCTAGAGGGTATTAATCTGGGAGAAACCATGCAAACATAACAAAATCTGTCCAATTCAAAGCTTTGCTCGCAGAAGATAATAATTTGAGTGGTTTCACAGAAAAACTCACAGAACTATTTTGAAGCATTTTAAGAAAACAGCGCAATTGCTCTTTGTATTTTACTTGCAAAACCAGCTGTCATGGTAAACAAAACACTAACCACATATAAAGTAAATTATATGCTAATACATGTAAAACAAGCGTAAAGAGAAACCTCAAAAACAAACAGTTATCTTTTCTACATCTGAATATATTGTGAAATTACAGTCCAGTACTTTAAAGACTCACTGTTACATGTGAAAGACCCTTCTAGTATATAGCTGTGCTATACTAGGAATCTGGCAGTCTCTCTTATCCAGCTATAAAATAGTTCCCAATGTTCCATATAGGAATAGAAAATGGCCACTCTAAAAATGTGATTTATTCATATATAATATTTGTTGCTGTGTTTTCACTCACTACAGTTCATCTGTTAAAAATCTGAAAAAAAAAAGGCACAGAGTAAATAAAGAGTTGCAAAACATTAAACTTCAGCATAGCAAAGGCAAGATGTGGGAAGAACTGCTTACTGCTCTAAGCCAGTGAGAGAAATCTGCTTACAGAAACCAAGGAGCAGAGAAGGAGGCATTTGCATAGGTTGCAGGAGGGAAAAGGAGAAGTTTCAGAAGCGCCTCTTTCATGGCACTACTCAGCTATCCTATACTTAAAGACTTTTAAAGAAAAAAATAAAAAGAAACACGAAAACACAGCAAGTTACATCTTGTTTAAAAAAACAATAGTGCTGGTAGATTTGTGCTTTTAGTAATTTTTTGGGTGCTCAACACAGTGATGTCTAGTTCATTTATAAGCATAATATATATGTGCTGTAATTTACCCTTCAAAACAACCTGTTGGAAACACCATCAGCTACTGGTCACAACAGAACACATGAAAAGGCATTTCTGCTTGTACATGTCATTGTTGTAAATTGATTTTTCGTTTTGATTTTGCTCTAGGACCAAACTTACTGTGTCATTTAACAGGAATCTAACATTTCCAGCTAACTCAAGAATAGTATTTGGAAAAAATAATCTAAAACATGAGCAAGTTCAGAGGGAAAACTGAGAAGTTCAGGTCTAGAATGCTTAAGACCTGTGATGCACACCACCACCAAAGAGCGAGCAATAGCAATGCTTGTGAGAAGGAACTCCAACCACATCTGGAAGCTGGTGGCAGTTGTCTTTTGAACTTGGTGTTGTGACGTTCCCTTACCTATATGTTTCTTTCATAATACTTTGTTACCAGATTTGTTTTAATAGGGAGAAAGCCATAGTCCTCTGTGCCACTCTGCAGGTGCCTTCAGAGCTCCCCCCACAAACCGCAGGACAGGGCAGGGCAGCTCAAGTCACGAGAACACAGCAGGCTGAACACTGAGCAAGGTAAGTGGAGAGATCATGCTCCCTTCTGAAATATAATCATGCCATTGAAAGCCTGACACACATTTTAAACATTACAAAACTGGACAGCAGACTGAGGTTTTATGCAAAATGCTTCAAGCAAGTAAATTCACTGTACTAGAGGACACACAAGTAAGATGGTACGGATAAAGGACCTGTCCCCCATGTCAGGTAGTCTTCTAAATCCTTGTTCATGGCCAACAGGCGAATGAAAGCAGAAGCTGAGGCCACAGGGAAAAAAAAACCCAAAACCAAACCAAGGTAACAAGGGAAGGGTGCAGCCTTCGGTAAGCTTCACCCAGAAGTGCATACAACTATGACAGCAGTTACTGACACTTCAGAAATGTGTACTAGATGCAAGAGCTTCAAGGGAGCAAAAGCACAAAAGAGCTCATGGGAACATAAAAACATTGTGTGCAGCAAAGCATACATGAAGAAAAGCTGGTGGCTGATGAGAATCTTTTCTGAGACCTAAGACCAACATACTGAAGAAGCAATACCAGCTGGGAATCCAGATAGGGAGAAGGTTGAGCATATAGTCTTGAAAATATAGTGTAGAATAACACTTCAATCCTGGCAAAATTGCCTAAATAATTTATATGAAAGAAGTCAGGAACAACAGATTCCTGTAGATTTGCCAGGAAATTCAAGAAGTATCTTGATAGAATCCGCCAGCACACCTGTACTGCAACAGAAAGCTACAGCTAAGCAATAGTTTGTGGGCATCAGGGGTGTACTCTGATATCAAGTGCAACAATTCCTGAAAACTCTCCAACTGTGTCCAGTTCCAAAAAGATCGTGCTTTGCTCTAAATTTAATTTATTCCTTTCATATCGGGTCCGATTTATCCTGTCCACTCTATGGTTTACTTCAGATAACAATACTTTCTTTTGTTGCAAGTCACAAACAGTAATCCCTTCATGCTTGTTATCCAACTTTACCAAAAGCTTTTATCTGCTTTATTGACAATTACTATTTAACTACTTTTCTCTGAACTGAATTTAATTGTAATAATATGGATCTCCAGTTCTGGAAATTACAAAAAAAAAAAAAAACAAACCACAAAAAACACCCAATACCCCGTGCCCCCTTCCCCCCCAAAAAACAAAACACAAAAAAACCCCAAACAAACAAAAACAAAAACCACCAACTAAACAATCATTTGGGGTACCACTGAGGTCTGTAAAACAACTATACTAAGAAATCAAAGAAAGAGAACAGTCTTACTCTATTAAAACACAAAAGCAATAGCAACAGTAAGAATTTCCTCCAAGTGCGTAAGAAATATAGGCACTAAATTTATCCAAGGGAGTATTACCTCTTCACAGCCTTTCTCCTCTGGGTTTTTTCTGGGGACTGCACTGTGAGCTGCCTGAAGATGTGGCTTTGCGCACTGGTAATAGTGTAGAGGCAGAGGACACAGACAGACCAGTGAATACTGTGATTCAATAGCACCTGACACTGAGAGTTTGACAGAACTAGGCCAATCACACAAAAGGAATATATAACTGTTACTTGAGAATGGAAACAAATGTGCATTTACATTGACTAATTAAAAATCCAAGAAAACAGGCACTGCAGCCTTTTCACAGCATGGGAAATCAAAACGAACTTTTCGACACCAGTAGGGCTAGCCCTAGCTGCTGAAAGCGGCTTCTAGCCAGCTCCTTCCTACGTCAAGAACAATGCTGATCCTAAAGACAGAAATCATAAATTTGAAGAAAGGGGGTGGGAGCCTTGAGAATTTTTCAACACCTTAAGTCTAATTTGTCTGATGTCTTCAGGGTCAACTCAATGAGTTGACATAACTACTTGAGAAAGGGCTTCTCAAGGGCAGCAAGTATTCACTCTGTAAACAAGTCTTTTTTTCTAAGATAGGAACTTGGGCCATATTCAAGGCCGTGCTCTGTACTCAAGAAAGCAAAGAAGCTGAAGTTCCAAGTAGTACATAAAACTACAGGGTTGTAAATATCGATGAGATTATTATCTTCTTAAGATTTTTAGCACAAAGATCTTCTCTACTCAGAGCCTTTCAGTGCTCCTCTGTGTTGGGCTGCAATGCCTAACAGAAGATTTTCTTGTTTTGGAAATGAATGCAGTAACAACCATGAGGAGTTCTATTAAAAGGCAAAAAAGAAAAGGGGAAAACTAGTATAAGGCTTCAATCTGCTTCATAGATAAAACAATTATTTTCAATGAAGATGAAATACAAAGACGCTTCCTTTATCATAAATTTATCAGGATCAGTGCTTTAATGACCAGGTCTAAACCATATGCAAGTCAGTCTCATCTCACTGAACCAAGGTTGAGCTCCACTAGGGACCCTCCAAGGTGGGTATGAAGCTCTTATTTCTTGAACTGGAATAGGAGAGAGATGACCTTTTTGCTCAGTCTTTCACACCACATAAAAATATAATCCAATAAACTCACATTTATGGTGTTTATTTTAGGAGGCATTTTCATTTTTAAACTTGATTGTTGAACTATATTCATTCTTCAAAACAAGAATGTACATTTTTGCTTCCTTCCTTTTTACAGTCCATAGCAGCAATTGTGCTCACCAAGTTTGAATTGAAACAAATAATTATTATTCCTACATAACTAAGGAGTCTTCTGAGAGGAAACAGCATTAATCACAAGGTCCAATTTCAGAACCCAGTTCTAAAGGGTGAGCTCGCCAGCCAGGCTCCTCAAACAAGAAATGGAGAAAAGTAGTCTCTTGCAGAGGCTACAGTACTTCTCTGACTCTGCCTGAAGATAAAGCCACCCTCTTTCAGTGACTGTAAAGGGAGTTGAGCTGGCTTAGGTCAACTTGGGCAGTTAGATACCTAAATATGGCATGGGAATATCTCCCCTCAAAGATAATTTATGGCTAAATTTCAAACAGCAAGGAACAAACTCCCTTTCTTTTTTTTTTGGGGTCCAAGGCAACAGTGAAAGAAAGAATGCTTGCTCATCTTGGCAAGAACTCAGCTTTCACTTAAATGCTATCAAGAGGTTACTGTGTGTGAGGTTTGTTCTTCTCTGAGGCAGTCACCAATCCAAACTGATGCCAATGAAGCAGTTACATGCTGGACTAAGTGAAAGCACCAACTCCTGCTATTAAGTAAATGCATCATCTCCTCCTCTGTAGGTAGCTTCTCCTAAAGATATACGAATTTTCTGTCAAAGACTGGAGTGGTTTTTCTTTTCAGCACAAAGAACAAGCAAGCGTTTTTTAGATCATTTAAACAAACTTTACACACATTGACTATCTGCTACCAAAACAAAAGTACCAGAGATCTATGTGCTGCTTTTTCTCTTGTGCGTTCCATGCAACGAACTGGCATTTGCCTGGGTCCCCTCTATTAGCCATACCTCTAGGACAAGACACAACCACTCCCATGTTGAATAATGGCTATGGGAAAAAAACCCAACATAACAATGCAAGTTTCTCTGTGAATATCAAAATTATAGAAACCTGGTCTCCAGAGATATGCATCTCATGGCTAGATTCCTTGAAGTCAATGAAAACAGAGGCACTGAATGAAGCATGTCCAGCAGCTACAGTGTTTGGAGCAGATCTGTCTGATGTTGGTGCCCTGTTACAGACCTGAACAGTGCCACCTGAACACACCTGAACTCTGGGAGGTGAAGCAGGGCTCAACTGAAATTGAGCAACAAATTGCAAAGATCAAATTGGGACTTCCTTTCTGACTCAGGGTCAGATACCTGCAGTATTCACACATTCACCTTATACATTAGTTACAAATGGTGCTCGTCCCTATTTTTTTTGTGCGTGTGCAGACTCATTGCTACTTATAATAAACCAATCTCCTATGCTCAGTGTGAAGAGCTGTGAATATTGCTTTTCTCAGCTACACAAACTTCAGATGCATAAGACCTATAACCTCAGAAGAGATAATTAAAAGTACAGCAAAATTCTGCACCAACCCTTTCCCTTACCACTTGTACATGTGACCTAAGGTCAGGAGCGGAAATCAGCACCCATCACCAACTCTCCCACACTTTGGCTTTAAATCACATTAGCAGAGGTAGCAAGAAGCACCAAGCATCCGTGCATGAAATATGTGAAAAGCTAGACAGTTAACAGAGCTGTTGGTAAAGCTTCTTGTACAGAGAAACACTAGCCCTTGTAATACCACTGAAAGGAATGGTTTGCCACTCATTTTGGTTAAACCCTCCACTGGAAGCCAGGATTGGAAAGCACTAATGTGTGCCAGAACTGTTTTAGAGCCGTGCATATTTAAGCCAAAGTTATCAGGGAAAATACGTATTAGTTTGCAGCACAGCCTGTCACTAATTATTCTGCTCCATCAAAATAGCACCCAATCCCCACACCATTATGCAGGTCAAACATTTGGTTAACAGCTGTCTTGACAAGACTGGAGTAGTAGATGAGGCCTATGAGTTATTTATTTTGGCAGTATAATGCTGCTACTTCTTTTCTATCCTCTCAATCTCCATTGTAGAAGCAAGAACGCATCCTGCGCTGGAAGGTGACAGAGCAAGAGTATCTATCTAGCAAATGATAACAGGGGTCTGTTAAACAACTGTGTATATTTCCTCTTTCGCATCTGCTCATATATTTAAAGACAATGCAACTTTCAGAAAGCTGCTTAATATTCAGACAAAAGATAAATCTCACAATGAATTAGAAGGCTGCTGATTGCAATTTAGCAACATTGTTTATGACAAGTAATAGAGAACGCTTCTGCATTTCATAGTGTGATCTTCAATATGTCACCATGAAAATCAGAGCTTTCACAGGGGTGACACAGAACTTGAAAAGTGTCTTAAAATTTGTAATAATCTTAGACAGCAAACACCAGCGAGCAAAAATTAGAAAGCTGATAAGATGGCTTAGTAACTTTGACAAAAAACCCCCGCTTGCGACTGAAAACAGTTAACAGATAATGAGCATGCCTGTATGATAATCAGAATCTACACCCATTGTTACATAAGCCAACCAACACAGGAAACGAAAACTTCTCACAAGGAGAAGAGATCCCATCTCTCCTCAGATGCTGTGTTCCTATCTCCTGGAAGGGGAGGGAGGAGGGTGGTGAAGTAGAAATCTATTTTTTCCCATCCTCTACATTCTTATCACCATCTTGCCTTGGCCTGCAACGTAGGTATTAAAATTCCGGTGACCCAGACAAGCATTACTCCTACCTTCCATGTAGGCAATATATCCAGTGTAGCACAAACCATGCCAGGATAAAGAAAAGCTGACAGAGGAGTAAGAACTGGGGATGTGGAAAGGGCAGTATTGTTTCTTTTAGCAAGGAAGTGTTTTGCTCTCATCTAAGTCTTGCTGTAATCAATGAAAGAAAATCAAAGTTTACAAGTTATCACTAAAATGGAGTAATACTTGGCAGTAAAGTTTGAAACAGAGAGCTACTTAGACAGAAATGCCTAAGAACAGTGGAAAGATAACAACACTGCCACAGCTGAAAATCCTCAACCACTTTAACAGTTATACAGCTAGCTACTGTGAGGTGACTGCAACAGAGCTGGAAGCTCAAGACTCCAACCATGCAAACTAGGATGACAGCCTGATGAAAAGCTGTCACAACAAATGTTTCCACAGAACATTTCCATTTTGATGAATCAGCATTATTAACAAAAATAAACTGTCAGATAATTCCACACCAACTTCAGCTAGCTGAAAATCCTTTAATGAAAGTGTTAGCTTTTATTTCACCATTTAATGTAGTTTATATAATTCATCTCCTTAAGTTAAGGCAGCAGGTCAGACCCTCTGTTTCTTTATAAACAGTTCAGCAGCACATTAGTACCATGTTTTTTGTATTTGGGGATGAAGCAATGGAAAGGAGTGCTTTTATCACAAACACTCCTTGAGTCTGTCCCAGCTTCCCCCAAAGTGCTCCCAAAAGTGTTTATACTTATTCTAGATTTTGAAACACATTTTTCCTTTTCCACTTCTAATTCATCTAAATTATTTGACAAACAGTGCTGTTACAATGAATGTGCAACAGCACAGCTGCTGCTTCATACGGTTTAAAACACAAACACAAAAGGCTGGCATAGCATTGGCCCAGGCCTACACCATTCGGGCAGACAGAATTCCAGTACCTCTTCTAGCAGGCATCTGCAGGAGTGGGAGGAAGGAAAAGGGAAAACAGACAAACACACTGTGCTCACAAACCAGCTAAGTAGCATCAATGTCTTGAAAAAGTAAGTAAGGGCAGGACTAGTGATTCACCCAAGATCAAATAAAATCATCAGATCAAACAAAAACTAAAACTACAACACACCACACAAAGAAGATTCAGAAACAAAATCCTTAAGTCATTCATCCCTTGAAAAATACTGCAGTAAGCAGTGTATCTGGACAGCAACACACTAGTAATTCATTCCACCCAAGCACAGTGATATGGCAGACCACACCGCTACCAAAAGTCTTGTCTTTCTAGACACATTATACCACTGAATGTGTGATGCTTTTGTAAAGTTACATGCTTGTAACTATTGCCATTTCATGGCATAAAGTCTTCAACTAAATGTGTATGTAAGCACATTCCTGAAGAAGGAAGCTGTGCAAAGAGATGCAACCCAACCATACTGTTATTTTCTAAACACCTTGTGTAAAGTATCTATTGACATTTTAAGAATGACCATGCTGTCTGGATCACCGTATCATGGCCCGATCTGCTTCTAAACACAGGAGTGAAGCCTTCATTATACCAAGCATTACACACAGAAACATTCCCTTTGAGAGATCACCTGTTTATCTGCACAAATGGTTTGACAGCTTTTAAACTTAAACTGAATAGCATCTGACCCTCAGCTGAAATACCCAGTTTCCAGGCTTCCTGACTCCACAATACCACCATTCCCCAAGCTACATTTAGACCTTTACAACACTGAAAACTTGCAGCTCATGCCCTTACAGATGACAAACCACCAACTACACGCTCCCATAGCAATTGCCTATTTCAGGCTTTGTGCATGTTGTGATTTTGAAACTATGACCTCTACACTTAAAGACAGAGGAAAAATATTGCTCTTACAAACAAGGCCACATTCCACAACAACCACCTTTACGTTCTACAACATCAATCACCTTCTGCAGAATAAAGTATCTTCTCGCCACATGGCTCTCACTGTGGTCTAGCTTGGAATACATCCACAGCTATGTAACACAACCCAGCCACATGACTTGCACCACTACCACACCACCACAGACCCCGTGCAACCTGCCACTGCTTGCTCAACTGCAGTGCCTCGGAGTTTTCTTAGCACTATGAGGTGACAAGACCAAAACACCAGCTGCTTGGCTGCAGTCGTTTCTTCCATCTCCACGAATCGAAACACAAAAGATGCTGATGAACGGGGAGACACTATGCAGTTCTTAAAATCATCATCTTTGAAGAGTCCTGGCTTTGACCTGAGCCTGTGGAAATCAGCATTTTGAATAGGCTCCCTATAGCCTATGCAAAACTAGATCTGTCCCTCTCGCATACATGACGCTGTTCAGTCAGTTCTGTGCAGCTAGAAAGAGTCGGTTGAACAGTTTTGTGCTGTGGATGCACACATAACCTCTACCCACCAACTGACCAACTAAGTGCACAAGGTAACAGTTGCCTCTAAGTAGACTTTGGCTCCAGCCTAATACCTACCTTTTCCATATGTTGGTGTACATGTTATTCAGAAATCAGTCCATAAATCACACAGTAGTCTACTTAAATGTTTCCATGCAAAAAGAAACTGATTGTATATATTTTAAAAAGCACCTACTTACGTCTCTATGAACAAATACCTCAGTACATTTACCCTACTCAAAGTCGCCTTGAAAATTGTCACAGACTGGGAAGACAATTTTATAACTGAGTACACACAGTGTTACCATTAAAATGCCAACTCAACTGAATGGTGTTTTTCTTTTGGCAGCAACAAGAGTTTGTCTTTGGGATCATCCAACTTACTTCTGCTGATGCATTTTGCCCACTCTTATGCTCCTGAAGACACAAAGGCAAGCTACTTCTCTAAACGAATTCATCCAATGATCACTGAAACACCTAAAGAGTGACATAGAGAAGCAACCCTACAATGCAGATTAAAGGCTGAAAAAGCAGAGGGACTCTTTAAGAAAAGTGACTGGCAAAACAAAAAAGTTTGCTTCCTTTTATGATATGTGAAACCAACTCTGCTTCTGGTAAGAGGAACAGCAGCAAAACATTTGGTTGCAAAGGCGAAAAACCAGCCCAGAGTTCATGTGTTTTTGAGGAAGACACTTCATCAAATCATATAGTCCTCAGTACAATTTGTTTTTATGTAAGTTATAATCTCCTATCTTTGCACTTCACTTTTTCACCTTCCCACACACAGCATAGTGCTAGACACAAAATTCAGTCAAACCTGTGAAAAAGAGACCAAGACTAAACTAAAACTGAATTCTTGAAGAACCCACAGACCTCTTCCACTATTAAACTGCAGTAACTCTTGCTGCAGAGCAGCTCTATGCCCCAAAGCAGAATGCTGCCATGCCCACTACTGTCTCTAAATTCACTGGCTGACCACAGAATTTATGGGTTTGAGTATTTCAAGCACCTTGACTCCTAAAGAGGGTAACAAATCCATTCATGAAAGAAAGGTCCTAGATAAATAAGACACTTAAGCTCTGAAATAAAACTGGGCATGGCCATTCTTGTCAACAGTTCCTATTGCTCAAACATTGGATAAATTGGTGTAATCAGATTAACTACATAGCAGGGCATGCAAATTGCATAACTCAGCCTACAAATGTCTAGGGTGGTGATTGCACCAGGCCATAAATCACCACTTTATTAACTTACATGATTTCTTGTTGTGCATTGAAACACAGCTACCTTAAAACGGTGTTGTCTTCAGTTGCGCAAAACAGGGTAATTCTAGGTGAAATAAAATTATTTAAGGTCAAAGGGTTTGTTCTGTACACAGTCTGCCTACAACTTTTTTGTCAATTCACCAGATACAGGGATTGTCCATATTATTCTATGATTTTCGAGCATCAGTATTATTTAAGACTAACAACTCTACAGTTAGCCATGCAAAGAAAACACCAAACTATCTTTTTGAAGATTTAATACACAGCTCTTGACAGTATTGAGAAAATAAAAGCCAGAGCATTGCGACTTTGTAATTCCAGAGGGACAGGCTGAAATGAAGAAACAAGACATGTAATGTCTTCAAAGTCAGTCATAAAAAAAGGCTAACTGTTCCCATAGATTTTTCTTATTGTTTCTAAAAAAAGGAGCCAGAACTTTTCCATCAGAAAAACATTAGCGAAGCACTCACAGAACATATGTTTGACAAGCTGTGTCTTACATTCATGTGAACTTCTTGACCATGGTCACACAAGAGAAACTTATCTGGAAGCAACAGGCAATGATGAAAATGGCAAGCACAGGAATAACCTGACGCTTGCTCTCACTACCTAGCTTGTGCATTTTTCAGATTCTCAACAAAACTCCATTTTATTAACCAGATCTGGCATACACTTACATAAGGGAGAACAGCCATCCCTTACACTATTTTAAGCGTGATTTTGGTCTTTCCTTACTTAGCAGAAAAAATACTTAGATTAAGCTTGAGGACCTTAAGGGGGGAGGGTGAGGGAAGAGGGAACTGAAGTTAATATTCAGCAGTTCCTGAAAAGAAATTTTATATAGCATCTAGGTCCTGCACTAAGAAAACAATCATTTAAGTCTGGACACTGGAATGCCACAAACTCCCTTTGCTCAAAACCACAGTTATCCACCTAAGCAGCATACTCAACACTGCCATGACAAAGTAACTATTAATGCTGTGATTTTTATCTGTCCAAGCTTCACAGTCAACCACAGCAAGCCAGCCTGAAAAACCAGGCAGTTCACAGGACAGATTCTAAGAACCTTCTTTAAGATAATTTAGAAAATAGAACCTCAGAAACAAAAACACTTAAAAGCCACAGCCCCAGAGGATATGCTGAATGTTACATTATATACATTCCCTCCAAATGTTGAATGTAAAGCATACTTTGAAAATTTAAAGTTGGAAAAGTGGATGGTGTATGTGGTGGGGGCAAATACTGTGGAGAGGGGGAGGGAAAGAGAAGAAAGGCACAGCTAGATAATCTTGATAAACTATCTAGCCTTTTCAATGCAGAAACTTCACTGAGTACAACTGTTTTCAGATTACTACTGACTTTTCCATTAGCACAAAATGATTTTTTTTAATTTTTAAAATATATTCACTTCATAAATATACTTTGTAGCTAACTGGCTCTGCAGATTTTTTCATTGGCAAGAACCAATTCTTTTCTTACTTAAGCACACAATTGTCAATTCAGGAATTAAATCCCCAAACAAACTCAGTCTTGCAAATCAACAATAGAAGAGTCTTATGCCAAATCATTCCTGAGCAGAAGCCTATGACTTCTTAATCTGCAATACGACAGACAGCACTCAAGTCAAAGTTTAAGTATCATATAACTACCATTAGTTACCATGACCTTCCACTTGACTTCAGGTGTGTTCTCTTTAAGCCTATTTAATTTTTCAGGGTCGCTTTCTTTCCTTTTATTTAGTTTTAAATATAGGACTTCTGCTAGTCTATAAAAGAGCTGTCAGGCAGCTTTCCCCGGTCTTTCAAATTTTACTTCTCATTTTCATAAAGTTACTTTTAGAGTAACTTAAGAAGTTTCTCTCTCCTTCATCTTTTCATTCTTTCGAAACTACTGATAGCTGTTCCAATGTATTAGCTCCAGGACCACAAACTGCTAAGTAAGTATTCAGCCTGCATCCTGCAAAACATTTAAGTACATTTTTGATTTTGACTAAGCGGTCCTGTCAAGATCAACAGAGCAATCACAAGTAGTGTATGCCTATGAGGGTCCCCAGATAAAAGTCTGAAGGTTTTAGCCTCTGAAAGACCTACACTCAAACCAAGTTTCTCTGTAAGTCCATTCAATTTTTAATGGGTTGAGTTCTGCAACAGATTTCAGGCACTTCTTGTTTGTTGATCCTTTGGTGCGCATACTGTTAATATTTACACCACTGAACTCTACAGATAAAATATGCACACACACTTGCATATGTCAACAACCACATGCGTGCATATGCAAGCAAATATAATGTAGTCTACCCTGTCTATAAAGTCACATCTCTTTATTCAAAATTTTGGCTGAGGTTATGCATTTCTAGGGTGCCACATGTCAAATTCTGTAAGGGAGCTTTTTGCATGTCATAAAGAGGATTAAAGGAACATGCAAGATGCTTTGGGAGATTTTACAAACCATGCAGGTGGGTGCGGGGAAGAGTCAGTCCCAAACTACCCAAACCCATAGTCTGTCTCATGCTGTGTGTTTTGGAGAAGCACAGAAGAGAACTAATATAACTAATACTGATGTAACTCATCCATCGCAGCCACACATGAGAAATTCAGCTCAGAAGATTTCAATTTTAGATTACTAGCAGTTGTTTGCAGAGGGCCAGGCTTCAAAAGGAGAGAGTGACAAAGAACTTAAATAGGAACCAGAGCTCAAAAATCTTAATCTTCCCACCCTGTTGCACGGGTGGCCCTTTGGCTGCGTAATCCTATTCTCACTAGAGAAAACGGGAAGACTTCTCTGCATACATACAGCCCCCAGATGACCATAAAGCCTATCAAAACTCAAAAATTACTGAACCTTTCTCCCAGTTGTTGCTTGGCTCCATTTCAGGTATGTCCTGCCAGACATCCGAAAGCTGATGCATAGAAATCCTCTATATTCTGGATTTTCCCTTATTTTTTATTTTTATTTTACCTTTTTTAGCTGATTGTGTAAAAGCAGTTGACAGCATCCATTTTATACAAAGGGGGATACAGAGAAAACAGAATATACAACAACAGGGCCACAGGCTACAGCTCATAGGGAATCTGGGTCTAGGCAAGGCAACTTGGGACTGTAAGCAAAGAGCCTCTCTATGTTTTGCAGTTATCAACAAGACTTTGACTACCGATGGAACAGTGGGCAAAATACTCTGGTTATATAAGCTGATGAGACTTCACCAATTCTAATGAGGCTAAACCAAATATATTAAGATCAAGTGCCAAGTTTAGGAAATCACAGTTTTCCCAGTCTCATTTCTGCATTTAACTAGAAGGACATTTTTATGCAAGGAGACAATTCTTCTCTAGTTAAGTAACAAATTTCTGTCAAATTTCAAGAAGACATTGTACTTTAATGCTTTCATAGCATCCACCCCTTCAAATCCAAATTTGGTTTGTAGCTATAAAGTGTTCATTAGGACTATATAATTTATCTAATGCTAAAGCTTTTAGTGGTTCTGAGCAGCAATCAGACCTTTACTAAAACAAATCTCTGGTTTCACTATTGACTACTTTGCCAAGCCGTTCTGCGCCTGCCAGCTCCATGGTGAGTGCTGGCTTGAACACCACATCCAACAATCCTTCTCAGTCATGCATCTACTTTTATGCATGTCTTGGGGCCAACAGAAGTTCGCAGTCTGAACCCCCAGCCATCACTTCTGGCCACAATAAGCACAATATTAAATGCTGTTTAAAATAGTGTGCCAGGTGATCACAGTAAAACAGCAAAATCAAAATTACATCTTTCATTACAGCTTACTCAGAAGTCTACCAGAGCTTAACCTAAAAGTTAAATGATAAGATACAGCTTTATGCTATGACAAATAAATGCATTTTCACTAAAACAGCCTTCTACCTGAGAACTGAAGATGTTTCTATGCATTACTACAATACACAGAAAACGAATCATGAAAGCTTACTTTGCAAGACAGTTTTGCTTATAGGTAATTTTCAACAACCTGCTAGAGCAGAGATCATACTTATCCTTTAAATAAGAAAAATAAATTTCACACTTACATAGATTTATTTGGAAAAAAAGCTCTCTGACTTAACAGCGCTTTTAGCTGCATAAATCTCCTATCTTTACCACTTCTTACTTGAAGTGACAGAGAAAACTTAATACAACTAATACTTTACGCTGAAACATGGAATTAAGATGTAAAAGTGAGAAACGACAAGGCTCCCATGAGAGATGAAAGTGTAAAGTATGCTTTAAACAACCCTGGGGAAAGAAAGGGGGGGGTTGGCTGGTTTTGGGGTTGTTTTTATGGGGGGGGGTGGGGGAGTGCGGGAGAAAGGGAAAAAAGGGAGAAGATGTTTAGGAGAGTTTGCTTGTTTGTTTTTTAGGTTTTAAAGTACAACACAATTATAATGTTCAAGTATATGATACAATTAACTAGACACAGACACCACATATTACATACACATTCTCACCCACACATATGGATTCACATATGCATTTAAAGCACACTATTTAACATCTAGAGCATTACTGTGGAACAGCATCACTGGTCCATCTGAAGAGACTGCTCCCACAGCCAAGGTTCAGGTTTTTCTATTGCTTTCTCTTATGAGGGAACACCCACAAATGGGCCAGATGTTTTAAAAGTAGCTTGTAAGGGGGCATCCCCTACCAAGGAAACAGACACACCAGAAACTCACCACATGAGATACAGTGATACAACAAAGAGAAGTAGTAATTCTTTCTCCAAGTGTCAAACAGAAATCCAAAGCACTAACTTTTGCTTTGCTTAGCTCATTTTCAGGTCTTTTGTATATAGATCCTGAAACATTAGTATTGTACTGGCTCAGATACAGGCCAAACAACCAACCCTTGCACACTGACCATAACATGAACCATCTTCTCCTGTCCTGGGGTCACCACACAAGTTCTAGAAACACTTATTTAGGCATTTTATTATGTTAACTCACAATTTCTGTCTCTAGTATGTCCTCCTTTCTTACCAGCTGCACTGTAAAAGTGCATTTGCTTTTTAGCAAATGCAAATGCTGTAAAAGCTGCATTTGCTTTAAGTCCTGTGTACAAAGCATTACCCTGTGACATTTTATCTGACCACTCTACAGAGAAGACAGTACTGAAATACAGTCATTCTCCACAGGGATAGCTTTATTTTTTCCAGGAACACAGCCAAATAAAAATGGTTCTTCTATAGACTTTTTCTTTGCTAATCATGCTGAACTTTCAAACAGCTGAGTGCTATGATTTTCATTTTTAAACAAACTTAATCCATAGTTTAACTAAAGAATATTATCAGTCTGTTTCAAATCATGCCAGCAAGTGGATTTATAAGGTTTTTTCAAGAAATGAGCCTACCATAAATCAATCTCTTTTTTTGTCAGCAACATAAATCCAACGATCAGCTTCTTGCAGAGAAACAAAGGTGACTTTCTGCTTCATTTGCTACAATGCAGATCAAAACCTTTGGTCTAAAGTTTGGACCAAACTTTAAGCTCTAAAATGGACACATTTCAATCACTACCCAAAATGCTGAGGGGGAAAGGGAGATAACCTAACCCTCAACCAACCTATCTTGATTTTAAATGAAAAAAATATAAGGATCTTTTTCCTCCAGTATTCCTTCTCCCATCCATCTGCACATTCCACAAGCCCATGAACAAGCAGACTCCTTAATGATAAAGCCAGACACTACCATGCTCCCCTTATCCACTGTGACCCAGTGATTATACATTTCTGCTGCAAATGCACTGGTCAAGTGTACAATATGCTGGTTGATATATCACAGCAAGGATTGTCAGTATAATCTCAGTTTATGGCAGAAAGTGTGGTTTTGACAATGAAGCTTATTTAGAAAGGGAAGGTGATGGTCACAGGAGGGACAAAGAAAGCTTAAACCATGCTGAAGAGAGCTGTACTCGCTAAAGGCTAATTTTGCCAAAACATTTCTTCTGCTGCAGATCTGCTTTTTACATGTTGTCTGTAAAACTCACTATCATTTAAAAAAAAAAAAATCCCTACAAAATACCCTGCCTTGAAATAGTAGAGATTACAAACAAAGCTCTTCCTTCAGATGAAGTATAAAAAGTAATTTCTTGCAGCAATTTTCAGTTATTAAGCTGAGCCAGCTGCAATGGTTTTAGTGATCAATCAAAAGCTCTCTCCTACAAGTCTTAGTAAATGTCATGGATTCAGAAGTAATGATTTCCTGACAAACACAGCCAAGTTTTGTAAGTTATACTGGGGGGTAGAGGAAGATTTTTTATTTACTTAATTTTTTTACTCTGGCCCCTTCCCCAGAAATAGCTTGAATGTTCCTTTAAAGCATTTCTATTTCCTTAACAGCAATGCTACTTCAAATTTCTCCAGCAAGAATGCAGAATGAACGATGTATCAAATTATAACTCTGCTGTAAATTCATATATGGTCCTTTTGACTTCCTGTTAACAGTTATTAGAAGTTGTCTCAGGATTATTTTAATTTTTTTAAAGTGTGTGAACAAACATTTTTTAATGAACGTCTGGCTAGTGATACTTCCCAGGAGTCTAAAATCATGATTTTACAAATCATTTTCCTTGTGCTCACCCGGCACAAAGCTTCATTCAAAACGTTCTTAGTGAAAACTTGTTTGTTCACAATTCATATTTTTTTTTTTTTTGTTTAATACAACAGGTCTTCATAGTCTAGACTTAGATGCTAAATTATAATTGCAGGGACTGAAAATGCAGATAAACAGAAGCATGCCCAAAGACTCATCATCACCAGAGGTTATTCATGCAGACCAGAAATTACTACCTTAGTTTAAATACTTAGCTCTAACCTATTAAACAAATACTGCATGCAAATATCTAAAATTCAGATTGATACAATACAGCAAGTTGCATAAACTTTACTAATTCTTATCACTTCAGCACTGATGTACAGGTTAAGGGACAGCCAAATCATCCTCTTGAATTATCAACAGACAATCATTTAACATACCATATTCACATGCGTCACTAGAACTGGTCTGAAACTGAAGACACAAAGTGAAGAAAAGCCAGTGAACTTAGTGCTTTGACAAGACATTACTAGCTTATTCACAGGAAAGTTGGCAGCAAGGAAAGCACAGCCCTCAACTTAGCCAGTCCACAGTCTTGTTTTCTAGCCCAAGCACTAAACAAAGAAAACAGGGAAGAAAGGCTATTTTCATACTTGCATACAGCTAAAAGCATCTACAACTTTTAAGACATCTAAATCTATAAGAAAAATGTTTGTCCTGCACAAAGCAATTCCATGAACATCAGTTCTAACAAGCAAAATCTGTCCCACATCCTTGCACAAAGGGAAAACTAGGTACAACACCTGAAAGTTAAATATATTAGTGAATGTGCTCCTCTGAGTTTCTGGCAACCTCTGGCAGTAGGGTGAGGATAGGCAGTCGATGGCAGTAACATCTAAAACCAGCACAGCAAGATTTACAAGAGAGGTCACTGCTGCAAGCCTTCACTCTGTTTTAAATATGTGGGTTTCTGGTTATCTTCATTCACCTCCTCCTTCAGGTGAGGTGAAAGAGAGGAGGAGAAAGAAATTAACATTTTGAGCTGGCAATAAAAGGACACCTATACAATTTTAGCATCTAGCCCCATGGGAATAACCTAGCACAGGACAGGAAACCAGTATCACATGAACCATACATGACAACTCTCAAACAAACCTTGCAAAGTTTTGTGAAAGAACCTGTCAAAATGAACAGACTGTCAATGAGATTAAAACAAAACACAACAAAAAACCCAAACCAAAACCTAGAGTTAACATTCAGTGTTATTACAATAAGTGAATAGTGTCTGATCCTGTTTCCAGAAGCCACAAAGATCTTCACTGGACCAAAAGCTAAACCCCAAACTCATGCTTCTGAAGCAGAGCGAGTTGCAGTAGTTCTGAGGCAGAAGATGGCAAGGACATTTCACATGCCATGCTAGCCTCTTGCAGGATGAAGCGCTGCTTTGCTTGCTGTTAGGTTTTGAAGCATGAAGCATAATCCTGGCCTAGGCAATCTTCTCTGACTTGCAGTCTCCCATGCCTAAAGATTCAGGTCACCCAACAGTCCCTGTGCTAGGATCATCCAGCTACTAGCCACGACAGCGCTGCATTTTAGATCTTTCAAGAGTTACATGGAGGACGAGAGGCAAAGCAAACCGCTCCTGACACGGTATCTTCAGAACAGCCTGTGCAAGACTACTGCTATCTTTGTGTTAGTTTCATTATCTTTAAGTCAGAAAAAAAAAAATACCTTTTGGTTTAATATCCTAGCTGTTAACAGAATCTAGCTATGTATTTGCAACCAACAACATCTGATTAATAGAACCTCCTTAGGTGAAGAAAGATTAAATACGCCTTATAAATCTCTGTGCCAACACCACAGGAGTCTGCAGATTTCATATCAGCTTAATACTTGCATATAAGTCATCTACAAAACCTCGAAATTAACTCCTTACCGCACAGGCCAGGCTATACAGCAAACAACTAGCTGACTGCACTAAATCTGCTGCCTCTGAAAGATGCTAGTATCAGCAGAGAAGCAGCAGAAAGATTTTCAGCCAGAAGCAATATTCTGAAGGGAGAAGTGGCATCAAGCAAGAGAATCCAGAAAGCAAACCTTCAGTTATTCGCATTATTTTTGGAATTTACATTTAAGGTGCCACTTTATATAATACTGACTTGCAGGCAAACAAAACACCCTTTGCCAAACAGGTTACTTTTTTTATTTTTGGTATGCTTTTCCCCCAAAATCAAAGATTCTGTAACTGTTATTAGAACTGTCCATATTCCTTTCCTTATATTGTTGTATAGCATGTACCACTCAGCAACAAACATTACCAGTTCCCATTAATCTTTTCTTATGATGTGCAGATGTAAGGCCTGTACAATTGTTTTTGTGCTTGACATACTCAGACGTCAAGTTCCCAACTTCCAAAGAAACAAAAGAAGCAATTCTATAAAGAAAGCCGGCATAAGTATTACATGTATTCTGCAAAGGCTTCACATGTAAAAAAAATAAGAGAAAAGCCTGCTGGGGAAGGGGCACATGTTAAAACCAAAGATCTTCCCCAACATGCAAAGTACTTTATCCAGAAATCAACTTCAGCTGTCATAAAAAGTGTTGTAGCTCTTTGTACTCTAATTCCATTCATTAACTGAAAACCTTTACAACCCAAAGCTTTACAAGAGCTTAACAATTAAGGTAACTCTATAGAGTCACTTGATTTAAAACATGTCCTGAAAAGTAAGCAATCAGTCAGCACTTCTGGGAAGCACTTAAAATTCCCTTTGTGGTGAACAATACACCTAGGAGTGAGAAAAGTTAGTTCATTTTGATAATGCTTCTTGTGAAGAAAGCTGATCAAGTCGTCTGAAGGGTAATTTTTGAGGAACTGTAACGATGATAATGAAGTCTTTTCCCTGAGGACAAAAGGGCTGTACAAATTCAAAAAAGCAACAAGAAAACAGCAGCACAAATATAGAGTACTGCATTTTCAAGCAGTACCTGTGCAAGAATCTGAACATGTATGTCTTTTTTTACTGTTTTTCATCTTGAGTGCTGAAGTAGACAAACCTCGCTTCCACTTGCTCAAGTTTCATGTGAGCAGCTCCTAAACCTGGTGCTCCCCTGCACTTGGTGGTCTAACACCTTGTCTTCCCCTGGCAAAAAGTCAGCATTAAAGTGTCAGAGTATGTGTTATTCCCAGTTGTGGATTCCACTAAGAAGATCTCATGTTTAACACAGGTCAGGACAGAAAGGTTTGAGAAAGGATGACTAGGACCAAGGATCCTTCCTGAAACTGCTCTGAACCCCCCAGCTCACTTCAAAAGGCTGAGCAAGCACCCCATTCCCTTCCTCATCATCTGATGCCCCTTCTCCTCTTTCCTGGTACACACAAAATATTTTATTGAGTATCAAAACAACTAAAATAGAAAAAAAAGGGAAGTAAGTTACAGTGTATGAACATCAGAAATGAGAAGCTCAAACCTCAAAATGTACACAGGAGATGGCCAGTAAGAAAAGTCTAGACATTCTGGGTCCTGATTGCTTCCTAGACAAAATACCAGAGTAAAAATGAGACTTGGCTGTTTTGTCTCAGTTACCAAATGAGAAATAGTTTCTGTTAGTAAATGTACTGAATTTTTTATTATTGATAACAGACATGGGAACCAAGTCTAACTTCTACTCCAGTGTTTTGTTTACACATATATCCTCACACACAATTAACAGTTGGTTTTGGTAGCAGTAATGAAGGCTACCTGAACAAGTTAATACTTTGATTGCCCCTACTGTTGCTGTAACATGGTCTGGGAGAGTTTGATCATATTCACCCAAACTAAGAGCACTGAGTAGTGAGTGAGAGAGAACAACCATTAAGTATCTCAGAGCAGATAGGTTGCTAAAAACATCAGTGTTAGTGAAAACAATTTTGTCTATGTGGGACACAGCCAAGAAAACACATTATTTGTGTCTATGTATTGGTGCTAGCTTACACTGTTCTTCACATTTCATTTCAAAATATAGTTTTAAACTGAAAGAGGGTAAAAATTATTCGCTGTGAGAGTGGTGAGGCACTGGTTCATATTGCCCAGAGTTGTGGATGCCCCACCCCTGGCAGTGTCTAAGTCCAGGTTAGACAAGGCCTTGAGCAACCTGATCTAGTGGAAGTTTCCTTGCCTGTGGCAGGGTGGTTGAACTAAATGACCATCAGGTCCTTTCCAATCCAAATCATTCTATTATTCTGTGAAGTTTTTAAGTATACGGTTGGCTTTCTGGGCTGTGAGTGCACACTTTAGCTGGCTCATGTTCATTTTCTCATCGACCAACATCCCCAAGTCCTTTCCTGCAGGGCTGCTCTGAATCTCTTCTCTGCCCAACCTGTGGCTGTGCCTGGGATTGCCCTGACCCAAACGTAGGACCTTGCACTTGGCTTGGTTGAACTTCACGAGGCTGGCACTGGCCAACCAAACAAGTGTGTCAAGGTCCCTCTGGATGGCATTCCTTCCCTCCAGCGTATCCACCCAACCACACAGCTTGGTGTCATC